>JAAAKG020216256.1:0-22074 GCA_010014905.2 Druon quercuslanigerum
GTACTTTAGGCTGTTGCTCTTGGTGGTTCGGAACCCACCTTAAACTGTAGGTCCCCTTCCCATCACCAAAAAGGGTGAGGGAGGCGTGTTAAGGAATAGGAAGAAGGCGAAAGAAAAAAATGTAAACTCTTAGGGGACACATTAGAAGCTCCCACTAATAGAATAAAATAATAGAATAACTAAAACTATTCTACAACTGAAGCTTCGTGAAACGTTACATTGCTGACATCCTTTGCTGGGGTAAATTTTCTTTAAAAAAAGAATATGTTCAGCAAACTTAGTCTTTTATAAGCAAACAAGTACTTTTCCTCATCATGCCTCCATTCACAAGGCGATTGTGAAATTGCTATTAAGTCTACATCAGCTCAACGAAGTTTTATTTTTCTAAAACAGCTTGAGTTGAGGTAACCGAATTTATTTTTGGGAATGATTCATAATAAGTAAATATCAGTGTTTCAGAGTGGCAAGCCCAGCACCTAATAAATATGAGATAAAAGTTAGGATATACCACCTGTATATGACAGTGAAACATCTGAATAGAAATTGGACACAGTATTAACCAAACACTTCACAAACGTTTTAATCAGTTCAAATTCTGACTGAATAAAATGGGAATCGTTTATACTTTGGTCTGTATCTTCACGATCATCCTTAATTGTATTGGTGAATATATAAGGAAATAGTTACTGCATTGTTCTAAATAATCCGCATCTATCCCACTTGCCATTATTTTCCACACACTATTTCAGTTTATTTAAAATAAACACACATCTATTCTGAATTTATACAGAAATAATCAGCATTTTTTATTTTTCGGATAAAGAAAGTACATTGAGTCAACAGGGATACTTGAATTATTCCATTTTAGTTAAAATTATGCTTTCATACTCTTAACGCACAGACTGTAAAAAATGAGACTATTTACTTGTCTGCCGTACCGCTCGAAGAAAAGAAAGGTTATCCTCCATGTTTCCTTAATCTAACAGCATGTTGACTTCAAGATCTTAGTATCTATTTTATAAAATTAAAAATTGGCTTTTTGATCAACGCCCTTATAGCATGCTACAGTTTAAAGTCCTAACGATGTCAGTATTCGTAAGAAAACAGCTGCGTCCACTCAGCGCTGCCACAAAGGCAAATTGAAAAATGTAATACGCCATTTTTTTCTTATTTTATGCCCAAAGAAATTTTTGTTTGCGCTCGTAACTTCCACTAGACATCCACTCAGCGCCGCCACCTATAAAAACTCACGTGGCAGGGTAGTTTTTTCAAAAATTGTAATGAGAAGGAAATTTTCAAGTGACAAGTAATTAATTTCGAGTAATAAATCATCTTTACATTTCACCACGTGTTTTAAAAAAATATATATAAAATTAGCCAAAAAAGCAAAAAATATAGGGTATTCTATTTTTCAATTTCCCTTTGTGGCGGCGCTGGGTGGATGAACCTAAAAAAAAAACTGTTTACAAATCCTAGATGATTTTGTGTCGGTTGAAATAGCATAACTGATCTTTTCTAACATAAGCTCTTAACAGACTCTTAGATTGCTAAAATTACGGATTGTATCGGATCATCTCGATTTGTTTCGCACATATTTCGGATCTAAATGCACTAACATGCTGGGTACCTAAAATATAAATAATGGATTGATTCCGAAATTCAAAAAAATTTTCTCAAACCCTCTATTTGACCCAAATCTCACTCATGCACGCCTGCGCAAAGTTTTTTCTGCTCTGCAAAAATTCCGTTCCAGCTATAAATAAATTTCTCAAGCGTAATCTTTCCTAAATGTCCTCAGTTATACGCTGCAATTCTGCCACAAGGAGTTCATGACATAACTATATACTTCGAGAGAAATTAATACTTTGTTTTTTCCTGCAGGACGAAGTTTATTATTCGACTGTTTACCTAATGGTGAGCCTATTCCCGGTGTTCCTCATTGCGAATTTCCTTCTTCGTTAGAGAAACAACTTTTTCCTGACGTGATTCTTCATACTGAGAGAAGTCTTTCTCGTACGAAGTCTTCTTCTGCCAAGTATTCTCCTGTTAAGCATTCTCCTGTCAATACTTCTCCTGCCGTGTCTTCTCCTGCCATATCTTATCCTGCCACGCCCTCTTCTTCTGCCACGCCTCATCTTCAAGCCAGTAGCAGATCTCCTCTATCTAGACTCATGAATCCACCTACAAGGATCGATGGTGCTTCCAAACTTCAATATGAACTTGAGCAGCTTGAATATATTCGAATTACTCCCAAACACAATTCTAGCCAGATATTTGGACTTCGAAGATACAATTTTCCTGAGGATAAAAAAATTCAAGTGCTTCTATCACGGAATGTCTTTCGGCGTCTTCCAAGCCGAGAACAAATTGTACTAGCCACTTCTAATGGTGACGTCTATGCATTATTGGAGAGTAGTAATTTTTTTACTGGAATATATTCAGCTCGTGGTAGCGGTACTGGTAGAGTAAGGACAAAAATAAACATGAAAACTGGCAATATTACCCCATTGACAAGAGACGAAATTAGAGAAGTTCCAGTAGGTCCATATAACAAAATACCTACGTTTTTTACAGTTGAGCATGTAAACCACAATCATTTACATCAATAATTGAATTACACAAAAATTCAGGGTGAAAATCTAGTGACGGGGAAGAGTGTAAAGTTTTTATTGTTATCGGAATAGCGTATGTATGAAAATATTTCAGTCAAATGTATATGCATTATGCTCCAAAAACTTTATTTTGAAATTTTTGTAAATATGATTAAAATTAAAATTTCATGAAACTTAAAACCCATGTATTTTTATCGTACAAATTTGCAAACATTGCATCATTCTTCTCCAGAGTTTTAAAATTTACGTGGTAAACAGATTTGCATTCTTTGAAAAATCGTGAACTTTTCTCATATACAAATATTGTAATCAGGTAAAAGCAAAATGTTTAATAACTGGATTAACAGAAGATAAATATTTTATTATCTAAAAATTTAATTAAGAAAGGGTTGGTAACGTTTGGTGAGAAATTTTTAATACATGTGAATAGAAGTATCAAAAATCCTTCAAAATCTCTTTAAATCCGTTAAAATATTTTTAAATTCTATAAAATCTGTAACATTTTATTCTGTAATTAAAATCCTGTGAAAAATGTTATTTAAAATTCGCCTCTTTGAAAGAAAATTAATCTTTTTTGGTTAAATGTCATATTTTTTCTTGAGGGTGCAACTTTTTGGTACAAATTCGTCCCATTGGTTAAAAATTCAGTTAATTAAATAAAAATTATTTTTTTTATGCTTTCGTAGTTTCGGAAACAAAGTCCTAATTTCATTCGAGTGACGTATCTCCTAACTCAAAACTTACAACTAACAGTTTACAACTCACTGCTCACAACTCAAGATTCTCTAAAATAGTAGAAACTTTCTTTATCATAAAAATTAGTTTTTTCCTCTCCAAAGAATTCTTTTTATTTTATTAATAAGAATAAAGCTATCAAAATTTAACTTTTGCCAAAGATGAAACTTAAACTATGTAAAAAGGGCAAAAAAGTGACAAAACATCATTTATTTTTTCTATGATACCTCGCTAAAGATATTCATAGCGTCTGAAGTGAAAAAAAATATTTTAGAATTTTATTAACAAAAGAATCCTTTTTTTCATAATATTCTCATTCATGAGGCCATTGTAGGATTGCTTTCATATCCGCATGACTCTGACAAATTTTCAAATCTCTTTCAAAAACATATCTACAACACCTGTTAATTGTTTCAAACGATGTAAGATTAAGAGTCATTTTTGTCAAAGCGTAATTCACAAACATTGCTCTGCTTTTTTTAATTAGCCTCGATAGAAATATTCTTATCTTCTCTTTTGGAATGAGTTATAAAAAATAAAAATGGTTATTTCAAGAAAAGTGTAGCGCCTAAAAAAAACAAGAATACTATCAATATCCTGTGTTTATACGTTGATAAAACGTTAGGATATTCATTGGATGCATTATATAAGTTTAAAAACATTTTTCAACTTTACTCAGACCATAATTTGTCTGAGGAAATCTGCATCTATCCCAATTGCTATTCTCTGACAAACTCTATTTGCGTCTGCCGGAAATAAACACGAATTTATTCTAAATATATTCCGAGGAAATAGATAACCTATGTGTTAGAAAAAATAAAATTTAAAACACCTTTCCTATTGATACATAATTTTTACAAATTTTAGAATTAGAACGTAGTTTGTGTTAAAGTGGAAATGGTCATTTGTCCTCCTTAATCCGAACCATGTATACATAAAGAGACATCTGAAAGATGTTAACACTCCATACGGTCCTTACCCTCAAATCTTTGAGAATTATACCATTTACTTTCCTAAAATTCAAAATTAAAGTTCGTTTTATTGTCCAAAAGTTTCCAACGTTCCCCCTTGAGAGAATAAAATTAGATTTTCCTTAATTTTCTCTAAACATAATTACACTTTTAACAACGTTTTTTGTATCAATTCAGCAACTGAATAGCTAGCAGGAAATTCTAATTTTTTTAAATTGAAAATTGGTTTTTTCGTTAATATCTAAATCGTGACAATGCCGGCCTCTTAGGTTATGCTACTTTTTAAGGGATAAAGCTGTCGGTGTTAGTACGTAATTTGCACGTTGTTTCGGATAGTACCTGTTTATCAAAATAACGGATTTCAACGGATTATTTATTAATTTAACAAGTCCCTAGGACTAACCTGGCAATTGTTTTATAAATCTGCATTTTCTCTGAATAGCACATATGTGACGCGATCCGACAAAAGGGACCTACTAGGCAAAAGTGAAATTTTACAAGACGAGCGATTGAAGAAATCTCGGACGCTGCGTACGCGTACAAATACTCTTTTTCAATCACTTATATCTTGTTCAATAATGAAAATCCCAAATTTCTGTTTCCATCTATAGAAATATCAGTTCATGAAATTATAAAATCCATCCTAATCCAAAAATCGATTTTTTGCCTAGTAGGTCCCTTTTCTCAGATCGCTTCACATATGTCCATTGAGCACAAAACCATTATCATCCTAAGAGCGTCCTTGAGACGTTCCTAAGACGTCCAATGGCAGTCGAATTAAGAACTTCTTACGAACATCTTAAGAACATCCCTAGAGTGTCTAAACTACGCGTTCTAAAGACGTCCTGGAAATGCCCCGAAGACAGCTCTAGGGCATCATTAATTTGTTTGACCACTGGGTGGTAAAGTTTTTTCTGCCTCGACGAAACTCCGCTGTATGTGTTTATAAATCTAATTATTCCCGAATAATGTTTCCTTAATACAGCGTGTTCAGCTTGAAAAAATTTTCCTAGTGCATTCTTTCTTCAAGAGCCATACTCTTGCCGCACAATTTTTCCTTAAGGATTTCATAACACAACTACATACTTCAAAATTAACTAGTCCTTGTTTTTTATTTACCGATTTAGGTTTAGAATTCGAATGTTTACCTCATGGCGAGCCTATTCCTGGTGTTCCTCGTGGCGAATCTTCTTTTTCATCAGACAGAAATCCTCCTCCCGCCAGACCTTATTATCCAGCAAGGTCTACTTCTGCCAAGTCTTCTTCTCCTTCTGACGTGCCTCCTCTTCGTGCCAGGTCTAAATCTCCTTCAGACAAATTGATGAGCCTACCTACCGAGATTTTATCTGGTGTCGGACTCGAATATGAACTTGACCGACTTGAATGTATTCGGCTCACTGCTTTTAAAAGTACCCGCCGACAGTTTGAACTTGGAAGATACACATTCCCTTCGGATAAAAAAATTCAAATTAGGGAGGTGGGTCATGCCTATTGGCGCGTGTCAACCAAAGAACAAATCGTATTATCAACATTTAATGGTGACGTTTTTGTGATATTAGAGAGAAGTAATTTTCTTGCTGGTATATATTCATCTCGCGGTAGCAGGACTGGTAGAGTACGGACAATAATAAACATAGTAAGCGGTGCGATAACTTCAATGTCAAAAGGTAAAATGAAAGAAATTCAAGTAGGACCTAATAATAAGATCCCATTTAATTTTAGAGTATAGCGTGTAAATGACTATCCTTCACGCCATTAATTAAATATAAAAAAGAAAGAATAAAAACTAAAACCTATTCGATTCGTAGCTAAGAATATGCTAATATAACAAGATGTGCTTATTAGCTATTCTTAAGAAAAAGAAATTCAAAAAATACATGCTCTTTACATGCTCTTTACATGCACCAGGATGCAAGATTCTGTCCCATAATGGTTTAATTCTTTTCATATGATTCAGGTTTTAGTTTTTCTAGCGGTATAAGAATCTAGGTGTATACATTCTAATATTGTATTGTTATCGGAAATACGTATCTATGTGAAGTTTTAGGATAATTATATATGCGAAAGTATGGTCAAAAAATCGATTGTGGACATTTTTTCAATGGGTTTTATATTAAAAATTGTATAAAATTGTACGCGAACACAGCTTTATTTTATTTTATAATTTCAAAATCTACTTTTGAAACAGAAGTAGTCTCATTGCAACCTAGTTAATATAAAAATTTTATAATTATATAACAGAAAAATGTATATCCAGAACTTAATTTTTAATAACTTTATTAATATCAGTTAAATATATTTTTTAATTAATAAATTGTTTTTGACATTTGTTAAAATATTTCATAGCCTCCTTTAAAAAAATAAATCTGTTTAGATAAAAGGTAATCTTTTTGGATTGGCATTAAACACTATAAAAACTAGAGGTCTCCTTTTTTACGATTTTATTCTTTGGTATCTTGTTTTTAATTGGAACAATTTCAGGTTTTAAGTTTCATCTAGATGTTGCAAAAACAAATATTATTTATCATGCACACTCTAATATTTGTTTCTTATTTTGTATTAAATTTTTTTTAGCTACACCTAAAAACATCAATTCAATCAATTTATGTTAATATAATTCATAAATTGATATTAAAACATAAGCATTTTCATTATCTTGTTTTATAATTTAAAAAAGTGCGCATTCTACAAAAAAATGTATTTGTTACTTAACATTTTTTGCCCCTTTTAGGTTGTCGTATTTCTAAATTTAGTTTATTTATTTCTCAAGCTATTTTTACGATATCAATTAAAAATACGCATCTTAGCGTAAAATTTTTGTTAGAAAATTTCTAGATATCATTTAGACGACAAATTTGTTTAAATAAAATGTTATTGATATTTGTTTCCTTTTCCAAAATGCTAATTTTTAATTCTTAGTATATTTTTATGGCAGCTTTTTATAACAAATTTTTTAGATTTACTTTTCCGGTCTACAAATTTTTTTTAGAACGTGTATCGTTTGCCTAGAGATTTAAATTTTTTTTTTAAATTTTGTTTACGATTCAAACCAAAACTACGCATTTTATCCAAAATGAAATAACACTAAATTTTCATCATTCTTTTTTGTCAACAACTTTTATCTAATTATTTTTGTTCGTAACTTCTATCATTTCTATGAAAATTTAATTTAATTTCTAATTTTTATTTCTTGTATGAATAAAAGAAAAACTACGAATCCTATAAAAAATTATTTATAAAATATTTGGACCTATCTTTGAGCGAATACCTTGTATCTTATTACTGGTTTTCGTGTCATGTGTGGTTTGTGCAAAAATTTTAATTTTTAATTTTTGCTGCTGTTTTTTATGAATGAAACAAAAACTACGTGTCCTATCAAAAAGTGATCCACGACAAATTTCCACATCTTTTTCGTGTGTATAATTTTTATAAATTTATCTTTTCTCGTATACTTGCATAGTTTCTCGGTAAAATAAAATTTTTGATTTTTGATCATTTTTTGTGCGATCAAAATATGAATTTTCAATGTTTGCTTTTTTGTATTTTGAAAATTCTATAACTATGCTAATTTTAATATTATCGAAAACAGTCGTGAGGATGAATCACTTAAATTTTAGATAATTATAAATAGTTTCACATAGAATTTTCAAAGTTTAAAAAAAATGTTCTCCAAATTTTTCAAAATGCTCTAATTTTTGAACTTTTATCCAAAACTGCTTGCTAACAAACTTGACTTTCAGTTTCTGACACTGAAATAGTAAAGCAAAGTCTAACCCAAAAAGTTACATTTTTCAAAATTTATATTTTTCAGAGACAGACACTTTTGTAAAACTTAATTTTCGGATTCAAAGGTATCAAAACGTCCAAATTTGACAAAAATGTGGTGGGGGTCATATTTTACACAAATCTAATAGCTTCTCTTATGACAATCTGAAATAAGATAAAATAAATAAAACTTTTTAAGGATTTATAAAATGCTTTAGAGGCCCGTTTAAAATACTCTTAAATTACTGTGAATACATTCCTGTAAGTAAAAATCTTTGAAGTTTAAATAAATATTTGAAAATATTTTAAAATTTATTCAAATGAGTAAAATTATTTGTGATATTTGAAATTCAAAAGTTAAGGAAATAGCATCTCAGATTTAGATAATACTATTTGTTGGGATCTTTACTTTTTTCTAATTAAGGAAACTCTGGGGAACATTTAAGTTAAAACTCCTAGCTGAAAACCTACAACTTACAACCCGAGTAAAAAAATTATGCATGATCATACATAAATTTTGCATGATCCATGGATGATTAAATATAATCATAGAAGGTATTATATACATTTATATATGATTTCATACATGGACACAATTTTATAAAATTGTTTTCATATATGATTATATGCATAGTTGTGCATGATCATTCATGTCTGCGCATGCAACCATATATGACAAAATTGAAATCTATAATATTTGACTTATAATGACATATACAACCATGTATAACTTGTGAAAATAAATTGAGTCATAATGAAACCAGATATGTAGTCATTAGTCTAGAATTCTTGAATTTCATTGAAGATCGTAACAAATAATTTATGTTACAGATTATGCATTGAAAATTGCAATATCATTTCTTGACGTTTAACGAAAATAAAACTACAGCAAAAACAAAATACATCCATTGACTTTAATAATATCAATTAAAAAAGACAACTTTTGTAATACTCATGTATTTGATGAAAAATTTTGAATAAAATCAAGGAATAAGTTAACATATATGTGTCATAAATGAATTTAGTATCATCATTTATGCCTACATATGATACAAAGTCGCATACATGGGTCATGTATATTTATATATGAGCTAGAAACTACCATTTCTCCTCATAAATGGATATACATGGAACATGTATGTTTGTGTAAAATCATATATGGCCAATTTACATGTATGAAACGTCCATACTCTTTCATATATAATCATACATAATTATTTTGACTCGGGAACTCACAACCTAAAACTCACAATTCACAATTCCCAATTCAAAATCCACAATCCACAATCCACATCTCATAGACTACAATTAATAAATCACAGTTAACAAACTACAATTCATAAATCACAGCTCACAACTCACAGCTCACAATTCAGGAAACACAAGAGAGTTTTGTGAGGGCAAATGAGAGGGTAGAGTTTATAGAGGAAATTTGGGCAAATAAGTATATTGAACACTTGATGTGGAAGTATTTGGGAAAGGAGGGGGGTAGCAAATTTTGTAATGTGGGAAGATGGAAAATATTGAAATGTAGGGGTAGTCGCACAGTTAACACGATGAATAAATTTTATCTTTAAATTAAATAAAAACGAAAATCTGACAAAAGATACAATTTATCTGACGGAAATATTTATGCAACATATGTGATATGTCAAACGGTTGCGTATAGGTTCACCGAAAAAAATTTCCTCTAGACATTGGGAAATCCTCGCGGTTTTCATTCAACAAAAGTAAAGGACTGAACTTGGTTGAGT
Source organism: Druon quercuslanigerum (assembly GCA_010014905.2). NCBI lineage: Eukaryota > Metazoa > Arthropoda > Insecta > Hymenoptera > Cynipidae > Druon > Druon quercuslanigerum. The sequence continues at coordinate 9,838 of JAAAKG020216256.1, forward strand.
GTTCTCTATAAAGTATAAACTAACCAAAGTACAGTCTATGTGTTTATGTTAGTGTTGGTGTATGGTTTTCAGTGAAAATCATTTAAATAAATTGAAAATATTTAAAGAATAAATACCGCGAGTCTTTTCAAATTTATGGAAGAAATTTTTTTCGGTGAACCTAAGTGCAGCCGTTTGACCTATTGCATGTGTCAAAGAAATATTTTCGTCATATAAATTTGATCTTTCGTCAGATAAATGTGCTGGAGCATTTTCATCCAATTTCAAGATAAAATTTATTCCTGAAGTTTTCAGTGGGGAGAGGAGAAGTACAGGTGACGTGGACTCATTTTTATCTCAATAGGCCATCAAACCCTTTTTTTCTAGGCGCAACGTTACTTTAACTGTATAATGTTGATATAAAATTAATTTCCTAATCTAAAGATTCAAATATTCCATTTTTCATTTCAAACTTATATTTTTCAGTTGAAAATTTAGCTATTTAGTTAAAAATGTATCTTTTTTCATTAAATATTCATCATTTTTGGTTTTAAAGTCAACTTTTTAACTAAAAATTTAACGATTCCATTTTTGATTGAGATTGATCTGTTTTATTTGAACATTCAACTATTCGTTTAAAAATGCATGTATTTTGTCAAAAATTTCTCTTTTAGTAGAAAATCAATCTTCTTGGTTAAAAATTTAACTTTGTATCTACATTATAATATTTGAAAGAGTTTATTTATCAATTTTGATGAAAAATCACCCCATTTCCTCTGGTTTAAAATTATTTTCTCGTGTCACCAAGGGATGTCTGAATGTAAAAATAAACCAAAATTGGTAATGCAGTTTTTTGAATGGCAATTTCCGAATAGCAAATAAACACAGACCGACCTAAAATCCCAAAACTGGACTACCTGAGCCAAAATAAATTTGATGCTCTAAAGGAACCAATTTTCTTTCTCCGAGAGATGGCCCATTGACCAGTTTAGTTTCACGCTGAAAACTTATCGAAAAAGGCTAAGATAATAAAGAATACTTTTTTATTCGAATGATTAAGTGTTTGGTTTCTAAAGGTTTTTGAATTAGCTGAACCTGAATTTAAATTCAGATTTGCAAACCCCAAGAGGGTGGATCATTGCTGATTTTCAGTGGTAAACTGAAATGGTTAATGTTCCATACCTCCAAGACAACAAATTGGTTTGGTATGACAATAAATTGTATGACCCTAAATTATATTGTTTCAACTTTGACCAAAAATGGTCATTTGTTTCATTTAGGTCAGGATGTATCAAAATTCTCATGTATAGAAAAAATTTTGACAACAGATTCGTTTTTAGAACAACAAAATCCTGCGCGTTCACCTAATGTGGAAATTGTGAAATGTTTGCCTAATTAAATTTTTGACCCAACTTGGAGAATGATTTTATGGCTACAATAGGGTTAATATCTTAAATATAGCTTCAACCAACTATGTTTCAAGGCTCTTGATTGCAGCGCCATGAACTTGGATGACAAATAGATTAGTTTAAGGTTATTGTTCGGAGTGTTTTTGTGATTTCTTTTGTAAATATTATTACTCTATGAATCTTAATGTCAAAAATGATAAAAGTGCAAAACAGTGATCTGCAGGACAGTGATTCGTGATTTGAGGCATCGAGGAATTCCCAACACTCTAAGATTCCAAAACAAACACGAGAGTAAAGAAATAAATAAATGATAAGTTATTTATGTTTATGATAAAGAGAAGGCAAGCGTTAAAATAATAATTAAATATTTTATTTTTATAAAACAATAAATAAATTAGATATTTTAACTACTTTTTTAAAAATAAAAAATACATTATTTTACTGAATTATTCTTTCTGAAATATTGTTTACGGAAATATAGCTAACCTATTAACTGATCCTTTATGTTTAAAAAAGCAACCAAATATATTAAAATTTTTTTTTTTTTACGAGGAAAATCAAATTTAAAAATCCATCACCAATATCATCAAAAAGTACATATCATGAGAATCAGCCAGGAAATTTACAGCTATGAAGAGAAGAAGAAATAAAACAGCGATTAGTGATAATATATACTTATGATTTAACTTGAACTTTAATTTAAAATTTTTTTATTTTACAGGCGTGGTTTGTGAAAAATATAAGTTTACTAAGGATGAAGTCTTTTCTTATCTTCGAACGGTCTTCACTAATTCCAAAGATTATGATGACAACCAAAAGATGATGCTGGCGATGAATAATCCAGTTCAGGAATAAGGTTCTTCTTCAAATCTTCAGCTTCTTGAAATGCTTCTTATGAATAACAATTTTACCTTCATAAATATTTGCAAATTTCTTGTTTTGAAAACAGTTGTTGTATTATAATATAGCTAAGACTACAACAATAAATAAATTCAATCTGATGCGTATTCGTTATGTAAGTCAAAGTCAAGCCTAACCTGAGATTTTCCTATTTTGGGCCCGACTAGTGCCAGGAAAAAATCTCCGTACGGGCCTTTGGTATCATAGGGTCTTGGGTGACATGTTTTGTCGGCCTGTGAAACCCATTAGCAAACGTGGTCGATTATCGAGGTGATACGTCGCCATAAGCAATAATAACGAATTGAGCCTCCGTCAGCGCCGCTATAACGCGCGCATAAGCGAGCGATGATAACATCGGCGGCACTTATAATGCAAATTAGCCAGTGACACTCGACTCGGTAACAGAGTAATGTAATGTGCGAATAAATAGCAACAACTGGTACGCCACGCTGTCAAATGCGCCCTGAACTCTCATAAAGCACCGGCGCTGGCGACGCTTTGGTAGGCGTGGGCGTGAGTTGTAGGTATGCTTCTGATGGAAATATTGACTATTACGCGACCGGGAATACGGTGTATCATTGAATTGCCGCCATAAATATGCCCAAATACAGCCCGCCGCACTTCGTACTTTTGATTTATCCTGGCCTGACGAGAGACCTGTCATGCCGGGTCTTCTGCGGCTTCAGCGAGCCACCGATAGCGATTCTATGATGACAGGAACAGGTCGTGTCGTTTCCATTTTTTGAAAACTTTGATTCATGTAACTGCAAGCGAAATTTTAGCCAGCTTTGCTTGATAATTTCATTTATATGTACTTTTTGTTTAGGTGATCAGAGTGACACATCCAGGATCCATGAGATAAGTTAAAGAAGAACCCGGAGGACCTCATAAGATTAACTAGGGCATATTTCTGTTTTCGGAAAATAATATTCACGTTTCTGAACTTAAACTTAGCTTGCAAGAGACTATTAGCATTTTTTGGGAAGTCTTTAGGGAGTATTTTCCGCTAAGCTACTTTCGATTTTGATGGCAATCATCTCCCCACAATTATAATAGTGTGACAAAGACGGAGAAAGAAGGGACCGTACTTAATTACGTAATAGATTATAGGCCCACTCTAAGACCCTCCCCCCTCTGTTACAAAACATTTTGCCCCCCCCCCCCTACTGTACACAATTTTTATTTTCTATCAAATTTTTGCTAGTTATTGATAATCAATTTAGGCAAGGTGTACGAGAACTTCATTTTCAATATTCCCTGATTCTTCCTTACATAAGTTTTCATTTTACTTGATCATTAATATTCAAATACCAGAATTTTAATCTTATAAAAATTTTAAAACAGAATTTTTTATATATAGAATAAAACAGTATGTCAGATCAAAATTTAAAAATGTCAAATTTAGCGATTTATTTCAAACAAAAAAAATTATGTTCTACTCTAAAATATGGCTTTTTAACAAAATACTTGAATTTTTAACAAAATAATTAAATTTTTAACATAATAGTTAAATTTTACACCTAAAAAGATAATTCACTTTAAGAAAGTGACATACTTTATATCTCAAGAAACAAGATTAAGTTTACACAAAAAAAAGAATTTTAAAACAAAAAAAAAACGAATTTTTAACAAATACAGATTTTTATCTGACGGAAGAAATAAACGTTTGTTTATCTCTACTAGAATTTTCCATACAAAAATTGAATTTTTAACTAAAAAATATGAATTTTCAGCAAACAATAAAATTACCACAAAACTATGCATTTTCACCCAACAAAAATAAAATTTTAGGCCAAAAAGATAATTTTTCCCTCCCAATAAAAGATAATTTCGAAATGAAAAAATCAATTTAAAAAAATTGGAAATGTTACATTTTCAGTTAAAAAATTATTAAAGAAAAAGAAGACTTTTCTACTGAACATTTATATTTTCAAACCGTAAGCTTTTAATAACAAAACTGTAACAATGTAGTTGAACTTCTATTTAAGCAGTTGAATTTTGAATTGAAAAAGATTAATTTTTATCAAAAAAGTTAAATTTTCAACCAAAGATATGAATATTTAAGTAAAAATATAAATTGTAAAAAAAATTATTATTTTTTTAACAAAATGATTTACCCAAATATTTCAAATAAAATAGTCGAATACTCAAGCAAACAAGCATAACTTTTTAAGTTCAAAATATAATTCTTATAGAAAAAAAATTCTACTTAAATAGATAAATTTTTTAAAAACATAATTAAATTTTCTGTTAGCAGGATTTAAATAGACTTTTTAAAATAAAATATGAATTTTTACGCAGAAAATAAGTTTTTACGACCAACATTGAAAACTTAATTCACAAAGAAAAATTTTTTCCACTAAAAAGAATAAATTTGTAACAAAAAAGTTGAATTCTCTACCAAATGGTTGAATTTTTGTCCAGAAAAGTTTTTATTTTATTTTTCAACATCAAAACATCAATTTTATACAAAAAGTAAATTCTCAACAAAATAGTGGAATTTTCAATAAAATAGTAGAAATTTTAATAGAAAATTATGAATTTTTCGCGAAAAATATTAATTTTAATCCAAGAAGTTGCATTTTTATTCAAGAAAGATGAAATTTCTCACAAAACAGATAAATTTTTAGTTCAAAAAAATATTCAATATAATAGTTAAGTTTTTATAAAAAAATGGTTTTAGTTTTCGCTTTAACAACAAATTATAAAATTTAAACAAAAAGTTAATTTTCTAAAAAAAAGTTAAGTTTTCAAAATAAAAATAGCAGAATTTTCCACCAAAAATCATGACTTTACCAAAATTTTTAAATTTTCGAGAAAATATTGGCATTTTTTTCAAGAAAGATGTAATTTCTGATAAAGATGGTGAATATTGAAATTCAAAAAAGAAAGTCAATAAACAGATGAATTTTCAACCGAAAATTTGCATTGTTATTTAATAAGGATAAAATTTCTTCTAAAACAGTTAAATTAAAAAAAAAAATTTTAATAGTTAATTTTTCATTCAAAGAAGTTTCCAGTTCACTTTGCAACGCCAAAATAAAAATTTTAAACAATATGCTAATTTTTTGCTAAGTAGTCGAATTTTTAACCAGAAAGCACGATCTTTTAAAAAAATTGTTAAATTTTCAAACAAGCAATTTCATTCTTTTTTAAATGAAAATGAAAGTTCTACTCGAAGAGGCGAGTTTTAAACCATAATTAAATTTTAAAGGAAATAGTTTAATTTTTAACAAAACCGTCGCATTTTTATTTAAAAATTTTTATTTAAAAATTAAAAAATAATTTTCATCAAAATACAAATTTCAGTTGACTTATCAGAAATAAAATATGAATGTTAAACAAAAAGGTTAATTTTTTACGAAAAAAATTGAATTTTCAAGCCAAAAAGAAGGAAGGGCATTTGACAAAAAATAAAATTTTATCTCTACTAGGATTTTTTCTAAATTGAATTTTCAAAGAGGAAATATGAATTTTCAGAAAAAAAATTATTTTTTTTACAAAGCTGATTCATATTTATCCAATACATATTAAATTTTAAACCAAAAAAATTAAACCAAACCAACTATATCAATTTTAAACCAAAAAAAATAATACTTTTTCATTGAGCAGTTAAATTCTCAACCCACAAGCCTTCAACCAAAAAAAAGTAATAATTCGGTTTACCAGAGACATGAATGTTTAGCTCTACATATAAATCTTGAAAAAAAAGATTTCTTAACAATTAGATTCCACCAAATTTTTAAATCAAAATAGTTGAATACTTAATCAAACAAGAATAGTATTTAACAAAAGAGTTGTATTCTTATAGAAAATAATTTTATACTGAAGCAGATCAATTTTGTAATTAAAAAGATAAATTTTCAAAAAAATCGGGTAATTTTCTAAAAAAAAATTGTTCCTTTTGGAATTAAAAAAAAAACTAGAAAATCGCTTGCCTTCTGGTTTTTATTTAGTTTGTCTTTTTTATTTTTATTATTATCAAATCACAACTAAAATTTAAAAAAAAAAAAAAATACCAACGTTTCGGCACTCATATCGTATCCTTTTTAAGGTAAAAAAATGAATAAAATAAAAATTCAAAAACTTTAAATAAAAATATAAAAATACCCAAGTAGTCAGAATAAGGGTGCTGTATGAGTCCCCAAAAGTTGGTTTATTTTTTACAGATTTTATTTTTTTGTGATTTAAGAATAATAAAAATAAAAAAGACAAAATGTAAAAAAGAAGGAAGATCATTTAAAAAGAAATAGAACTGTATCTCTGCTTGAAATTTCTCTATAAAAATTGAATTTTTAAAGAGGAAATATGAATTTTCAGAAAAAAATTAATTTTCCGCGACGCTGATTCATACCCAATACAAATGAAAATTTAAAACAAGAAAATTATGGTTTTCCCCCCAAAAAAGGAGAAATTAAAACTACAGAAGATCAATACTGAAGAATGGAAATGTTACACTTTCAGTTAAAAAATAAATTTAAAAAAAAATAATTTCTAAGAAAATAGTTCAAGTTTCAACCAGAGATATGAATGTTTAACTCTACATATAAATCTTTAAAAAAAGACTTCTTAACAAATAGATAAAACCAAAATTTTAAAACCAAATAATAGAATACTCAAGCAAAGAAGATTATTTTTTTAACCAAAAAGTTGTATGTTTACAGAATAACATTTTATGATAAAACAGATAAATTTTTAACTCAAAAAGATACATTGTTTTTTTAAATTATTACATTTTCTGTAAAGAAGATTGCAGTTTCTATTCAAATTTAAAAAAAAAAAACATAACGAAAAACACTTTTTTGTCCTAAAAAAGAGAAGAAAATAATTTTCTTTCTTGGACACCATTAACAAAGCGGAAAGAAAAATGAGAAGGCAACCACCCAATTCCCCTTTTTTCTGTTCTTATTTCTTCGAGCTTCTTTATCTTTATTATTATCAAGCCACGAAAACAGCAAAATTGTAAAAACATAAATTCCAACGTTGTGGCACTTATACATCACCCTTATCAAGATAAAAAATAAATAAAAATATAAAAATACCCAAGCAGGCGAGATAGAGGTGCTTTATAAGTCCCGAAAAGTTGTTTTATTTTTTACAAATTTTGTTTTGTTGTGATTTAATAATAATAAAAATAAAAAAGACGAACAAAATATAAATGAGAAGAAAGAGCGTTTAAAAAAACAAAAATTTTTCACGAAGCTGATTCATATTTATCCAATACAAATTAAATTTTAAACCAAGGAACGTATTCCCCCCCCCTCCCCCCCCCCCTCCCTTAACAAAATGGAGAATCTTGAACTAAAAAATATCTATCACAAGGAGTGGAACATTTTTAGTCAAAAAATAAATTTTAAACCAATAAAAATAATACTTTTCCACGGAGCAGTTAAATGTTGAACCCACAATCCTTCAACCAAAAAAAATTTATCAATGTAGTTTAACTTTTACTCAAGCAGTTTAATTGACAATTGCAGAAGATTAATTTTTACAAGAACAGTGTAAGTTTTAACCAGAGACATGGATATTTAACTACACATATAAATCTTTAAAAAAAAATTCTTGAGAAATGGATTCATCAAAAAAAAAAAAATCGGATACTCAAGCAAACAAGAATAGTTTTTAACCAAAAAGTTGTATTCTCATATAAAAAAATTGTCTACTAAAATAGTTAAATTTTAGAATCAAAAAGATCATTTTTCACGAAAAATCTTAGAATTCTTTGTCAAAATGATTGCATTTGAATTCTTATCATCAAAATGTGGACAACCACCCTACAATATTCCTGTTCAAATTTCAAAAAAGTACAAATAAAGAAAAACACTTTTTTGTTTTTATAAAGAAAAGAAAATAATTTTTCCCTTTGGACAACCGTCCTAATCCGATTTCTTCTCTTTTTTATTTCTTCCGTCTTTGTTATTTTTATTATTATGACGTCACAACAACAACAAAATTCTAAAAAATAAATACTACTAATTCAGCACTCATACAGCACCCTTATCAAGTTAAAAAAAATAAATAAGAAATAAATAAAAATACAAAAATTTCAAATAAAAGAATAAAAAAATACCCAAGCAGATTGGATACAGGTGATGCATGAGGGTCGAAGCGTTTATTTCTTACAGATGTTTTTCAAAAAATAGAAGGAAGGAGATTTGATTGATGGCCTTCTCTTTTTTCTATCCTTATTGTTATTTTTGTCTAATGAGGAAAATTATGTTCTTTTGTTTATAAGAGAAAAAATTGTTTTCCTCTATTTGCTTTTTTCAAATGTCAATAAGAACATTTAACGGTGGTTGTCTAAATTTTGTCCTTAGATGCTTGGTTTCATTAACAAGAATTCTTCACATCTAATTATTTTTTTTCATCCTTCTTGTGTTACGATTTGGATACATAAACTGCTTCAGAAGAAAAATATTTAATTTTGATTTAAATAGAACATAAAGATAATTAGGATCAATTAAAAAGTTGAAAAAGCGATCACGATAAGTTTCAATGTGAACAGATACATTGAATGGAATCACAAGTGCCCATGGTAGATAGATTGCAATTCACCTGGGGTATAAATGATACGCGTTCAATCCTACGGCTGATTTAATAAAGACAAATAATGAGTAAGAAGACCCACGTCGTGTCGTGACTAATGACGTATTTACCGCTTCGAGTTCAGTCAAGTCGAGTACATACCGGTTCATTAAAATTTACTTTATAAGCCAGCAACGGTTGATGCATTCACCGTCTACATAATGAAGCGACATTTCAATAGAGATATCGTGAACTACCCTCCTTTTGCATCCAACAACCATCTCTTCTACCAATACTGACTGATTGCAGTTATACTTGACTAAAGAAAAGAGAATCGCGTATATTTATTTCACCCCTTCATGCTCGCATGCTTATTTCTTATCCAGGTTCTTATTTTCTTTTTTACTTTAAACGAGGGGAGTACAATTAACACTTTTTCTGTATCAAACTCTTCTGTTTTGGATTCTATAAAGAAAAAAAATAAAGAGCGTGGCCTGTCCATAAATGCATTGAAAAATAATATCATTGAATTTAATAACAAATTAAAAGTAACTTACTGCTAGTTTTTAATAATCTTTGGGTAGGACAAAGTTAACAAATTTCATTTTTTTTAACACAAATTGATCCAAATATTGTTGAGGAATGGAAAATGCTATTTTAAGGAAAGATCTTAAACTTAAGTGTTGTGGCAACGGTGCTACATATCAATATTAGGGGGGCTTAAAAACGATTTCTTTAGAGGGTAACGACCCCCACTTTATTCCAAATCCAAAGTAAGAAATTCCCTAATTTATGAATGCTTAATCCTAGATTTATTATGTCTTACGGTCTACAAAAATTAAAATAAAATTGAGCGAAAGGTCAGAAAGATTTGATTTATTTGAAGGCTGATAAAGGTAACTTAACGGTAGCAGCAAACAAAGATGATTATGATAATGCAACTGAAAACATTCTTAAAAACGATATTTTATACAAGAATATTCAAACCATTATGGTTCCAGCTATCGAAAATAAATGTAATAGCATAGCTATTTAATAAGAAAATAAAAAATCAATTAATAATCAATGCGCATACCGTTTAAAAACTTACAATAGTGTCATAGAAAAAGCTCATGCTCTCCCTAATGTTCACAAGCCTAATTTAAATTGGAGAGTAATTGTTTGTGCTGTTGGTTTTCCAACTTACAATTTATCAAAGTATATTTTAAACATTCATAAGCCAGTTTCTATTAACACTAGTTCGTTGGTCATAAATAGTTAGGAACTTAAAGATTGTTTAAAAAATATTAATGTTCCAAAAATTCATTCAATAGTTTCTTTAGATGGTGTGTCCATGTTTGGTAGCATCCGACTAGATCTTGATTTAGATTGCATTGAAGAAAAACATCATTTTATTAATAATTTAACTAAAATAATAAAACATTCATATCTAATAGCCACGAAAAAAAATATTTTTGATGGTACTGTTTTCTTCTTTAACAGTAAATTTTATAAACAAATTTCGGGTTGCCCTATGGGTTCACCATTGTCTCCGGTTGTTCCAGATTTGCTCTTTCGAGATATTGAAGAACGAGCTTTATAATTATCATATTTCACAACTATTTTGTACAAACGTTACGTCGATGACATTTTAGCTATTATTTTTTAATTATAAAAAGTTTAAATGGTAATTTAGCAACAAATTGGTAGAAAACACCTTCTTAGTCTGGTAGATACTTAAACCATCATTCACACAACTTATTTTATCACAAAATTGGTATAAGAAAAGATTTAGTAACCTACGCTAAAGATTCCTTTTTAATTTCTTTAAAATGTAGTCATTAATTAATTAAAGTCTCGTTTATTTTTTGAGATTATATTATAAACTACATTTATTTATTTTTAAATTTTGACTCATGAAACAAATTTTGACTGGATAATTTTCAATGACATGATTTTTTATTTTTGTTTTTACTCTACGACAGTAATCTAATGCATCTAATGAATTCAAACTTTGATAACTCAAGTAAATGTATATTATGTTACGTAATTATTTATCATAATTCTTCTTCTTCATATCTCTAATTATTAAAATATAATCATTCATATTTAAACCTTTTAAAAAAGGTGTGCTTTGTACTGAAACGTTATGATTGAGAAAGGGGGTTTTATTCAAACAAGTTTTGAGTAAAAAATTGTTTATTTGGCTCCATTTGATTTTAATTTATGTTCAATTTATGTTTAATTTATACTCAATTTTCATTAATATCGTCAGTCGAAGTAAAGACTAATTTTGTTTGAAATCATTATACAATTCGCTAATTTTTTTTTTATTTTAACAGGTGCCGGTTTTAACTTGAAGTTTCGCATTTAAAATTTATAGGGTAAAATCACTTTTTTGAGTTTTCGGAATAATTTTTCAGGGTTTAAAAAAATTTTTCGGGAAATATTATCGGCTTATAGAAAATTATTCAATGAAGAATTTCATGTAGTAGGCATATGGAGTTGACCCCCCTAACAGGCCCCCACGAGTACCTGAAAACTACACTTATACCAAAAATGTCAATTCTTGATGAAATCGACCTTTTATGCACTGTATTCTGGTCGTTTTTTACTTAAAGTTATTATCATTGGTCTAGGGGAATATTTATTACTATTTAATTAATTTTTAATTATCTAAGCATATGGAATTTGTTTAAATAATTTTTTTTATTTAATTTTTATAAAATAATTACTTTTTTAAAAATTATTACTATCAGTCAAGTAAAATATTTAATAACATTGTTTTAATAATTGTTAATTGTTTAAACAAACGGAGTTAGTTTCATTAATTTTTTTTGCAAATTTGTTTTTTTTCCCTAAAAATTATTACTTTTGGCCTAGTGGAATAATTATTGATATTAGTTTATTAATTTTTAAATATTTAAATAAATGAAATTTGTTTAAATAATTTCGTTTCTAATTTTTTTCAAATAAAAATGATTGATGTGGGTCTAGTGGAATATTTATCAATATTGTTTCATTAATTTTTCATTATATACACAAATTATTAGTTTAATAGTGTAATTAGTTAAAAATTAACAATAATTTATTGTTTATACAATTGAAAATTATTTGTAAATAAAATCATAATGGAACACCAACTTATTTGAAAATAAATTTATATCACTTAATGAAAATAAGCTGTCGGTTCAACGAATTTTTGAAGAAAAAAAAACATTTTTTGCACAAATAACATTTTTTTGCATATTTAAAAAAAATTAAACAAGGTTGTTATATATTCCACGAGATTAATAGTAATAATTTTAGTTTTAAAAAAAATAATCAAACAATGTTGATGAATATTCCATTAAAGAAATATTAAAAACTTTTATTTTTAAAAATTATTTGGAAAAATTTAATTTAATTGAACAGTTTGAAAATTATTAAACTAATGTTAATAAAT
>JAAAKG020216267.1:0-22073 GCA_010014905.2 Druon quercuslanigerum
AATTTTTAAAAAGTGACCTAAAATCTTTCAGATTTTAATGAACATTTTTTTAAATCATTTGAAATTAAATTAAAATTTTTTTAAGAATCATAATAATTATTAATGTCTTAAAGCCTTTCTATATTCTTGAAAGGCTTCTTTTACCGAAATATTAATAAATCTGCATTTTGTTAGGAATTTTTTTTTAAATCTGCTGACGATTGAGATTATTTTTTTATCTTTTTAAAAAATAAAAAACTCAAAATATCTTTTAAATAATATTAGTTTTCTTAAAATTTCTTTAAATCCTCCCAAATTTAAAAAGCTTCTTAAAATATGCAGTTTCTGTTTTGATCTTATAAGATATTTAAAATACTTTAAATTGTTATTTGAAAATAAACAAAATGAATAGTTTTAATTTTTTACAAAAGTATTATTGTGGTAGCAAAATTGTAAGAATTTTATTATTTCCAAACCTTATACCACGAATATTTAATTATCAATAGTGATAGGAAAACTGAATTTTTATTTCCGAAAATTCACTTGCTAAAAAAAGATAAAATTTTCAACATCAAACATGCAACTAAAATAAGAGGTCTTTAAAGGAAAACGAAATTGTTAAGTTTTCAGTTTTCAATATTATTTTGCGACCAAAAAAATTTGTTTTTTCTAAACGAGAAAAAGTATTTTCAATAGAAGATTTAGGCTTTGAAACTAAGCAGTAAAATATGTTAGAAAAATATTTTCTTTTAATTCAGAAATGGAAAACTTTTAACCAAAAAGTTCATTTTTATTTCCTCCTGAAAAAGATAAATTATCAACAAAAAATGGAATCAGCGAATTGAAAGTTTAAAAAACTAATACATCTTATTTATTCATAATGCATCCCCTAAGGATTTACATGAATTTTACTCCATAAAATCATTCTGCCAATATATTTTGATAAAATCGTAACCTTATTATTTTTACTTATTTATTAAAATTAAAAAAAAATACGTTTCTTATGTAAGCGACATCCGTTTCCTTTTTCTTTCGATTCTCTTGTACCTCCGTTTTGCTATTTTTTTCACATACATTCTTTCATTCTTTCTGATTGGCTCCTCTAGCACCCTCCAACTCCTTCATCCATTCTTCCCCTAATTCATCCAATTCATTCAATCTTTTACCACATGTTCCTGCCAGTCTCTTTTATCGTCCATTTCTCTCCTACATCCTTTCCATACATACTTCCATGTTTCTTTCTCCCATTAACGTATTCTGCACTTTATGTTGTCTTCTTTTTCCCCATACTTTCCCTCCCTCACCTCGTTTCCCAATCTAAATCTTGCTTTCGGGTTCACCTTCTCTCCTCCCATCCCTTTTCCAAATACTTTGGTAATCCTTCCTTTTTTATCATCTCATACCTTCTCTTCTCTCCCTAAGCTTCGTCTCAAATTTTTATGCCTTTTTTCGCGCTAAGACTTAATTTATCCCTTTGCGCTTCTTCTCTCAACATGTATTCTGGCATCCTCCACTTTACCCCTAGTGTTCACTTATATAGCTTTCTTGTGCACTCTCAATATATTTCGTTTCTTTCCATCACCATCCAATACCATCCATTCCAATACCATCCATGCCATCGTATCAAATAAACACATTCTCTTTCCACAATTTCTCCAAGGTTGTTTTTTCTATTTTCAATATCTGTTTAATGATCCACTATCATTCATCATAGCTATCTATGATCTTAATTCTTTTGCAAGATATATCCCAAATATTTAAAATCTTTTACTTCTTCAAACTTTATTCTCTTCTATCTTCCCGCCCATTACTTCATTCTGCCGCCTTTCTACTAAACCTTATTATCTTTGTCTTTTATAGAATTAAATTCAACTTTTTCCCATTTAGGTCTTTCTCTAATTGTGTAAATAAGCACGCAGTCTCTTCTTCATCCTCTGTTATGAAAACTATGTCGTCTACGTGTTCCAGTAAACATATACATCTTTTCCATCCCTATCCTAACTCCTCTCCAACCTTTTCTCCTCATTTCTACTTCCTAGTCTGATATTAATATATTAAATAAAAACGGGCTCAGAGGACATCCTTGCCTCACACCTCTCACCAACGAGAATCTATCTCCCACTTGCTTTCCTACCTTTACCCTCCTTTTTGTCTCCATAAAAATGTCCGATACTTTCTTTATTAATCCCTTTTTTTCCCACTATCACCGTAACTTTTTCTATTTAACATCAGTCTAATGAGTAGAACTCCGCCTCTAAGTCAACGAACATTGCTATCACTCCTTTTCTAAACCCTGTCTGATTCGGTGGTTCTGTCTCTTTTCCTCAACTTCTTTCTTCATCTCTCTGACAGAACAGTTACATATACTTCACACAATATTGACATCAGTGGCACATACCTGTAATCTTTAACCTCCTCTAATTTGCCTTTTTTCACTATCGGTTTCACTACTCCTTCTTTCCATAACTGTCGCCACCTCTCTCATCTCCATACACATTAGCCATGCCCATTCCTTTAGTTCCGTGCCGCTATATTTCCAGACTTCATTTGTGATCTCATCTATACTAGGTTTCTTTCCATCTTTCATTATTTCTGACACTTTCCTAACTTTTATCTTTACTCCTCCTAGCAATTCCAAACATTTTTTTCCATTTTACCATTTTAATATTATAGTTTACTCTTCTTCTTTTTCCCTCTCTATTTAATACCCTCTAAATGACTTCTTTCGTCCTCGTCTTCTTTGCCCCACCCTTAAACCTTTTATGCTCGTCCTCTTTCATTTGATCACACAACCCAGTATACTGCTACTCCTACTCCTTTTTTCTCATATTTTTATTTCTGCTAGAATTTTTTCACAATTTCACCCACATTTCTCTCTCCCATTTTGATACTTCTTACCTTTTCTCTACACTGTTCTTTTCCTTTCATCGACTAATACTCTTTCCCTGTTCTTCTTACCTTTGGATCCCTTTTATCCACATTGATATTGACTTGTTTTCCCTCTAATGTCACTATTAAGGGGAAGTGACCCGGATTAGTATAATCTCCTACCTCGTACCTCTTACCTCATCATCCAT
Organism: Druon quercuslanigerum; assembly: GCA_010014905.2. Taxonomy (NCBI): domain Eukaryota; kingdom Metazoa; phylum Arthropoda; class Insecta; order Hymenoptera; family Cynipidae; genus Druon; species Druon quercuslanigerum. The sequence continues at coordinate 3,057 of JAAAKG020216267.1, forward strand.
TATCACATAATCAATTATTATTTCTCTTTCTCCTGCTTGCGTCCTCTCTCTCTTCTCCCTAGTCCCTTCGTCATATGACCCCTGTTCTCGCATTAATGTCACCACATATTATGAGCATAATCTCTTATTTATTTTCTTTCATCTCTTTTTTGCATTCTCCTGCATATCACCGTTCACATAAACTGCCACTATCTTCCCCTTCTGCCCTCCAATGTTTACATCTTTACGAATGTTTCTCAAAATACTTAAGTCAGTCAAAATAATGATTTTACAACATTGAAGATCAATTTTTTACGAAATAGTTGAATTTTCAAATAAAAACATTAATTTTTAATTGAGAAAAAACTATTTTCCACAAAATGTTTGCACTTCTTACTACATAGGTGAATCCTGATAAAAATGATAAATTTTCAACAAAGCAGTTGAGCTTTTAATGAAGTAGTTAAATTAATAACTAAAAAAGCTCCCTTTTTATCCAGACCGTCAAATTTCCCACCAAACAGTTTTGTTGAAGATCCATCCTTTTGGAGAAAGATTAATTTTAAAGAGTGATCTAAGACTTAAAGTTATAAAAAAGGACGAGAAAGAAACTGGAAGATTCTCAAAATAATTTTTTAAATCCAAAGTTTTTAAACTAAAAATTCCCAAAAATTGACAGCAGTGCTGTATTTTAATGGGTGCACGCAACTACAGCTTTTCAATAAACTTTTTACCCAAATCTATATTTTTTCGTAAAAGTCTTTTGCTCAGGACTCGATTTCTTGATGAAAATCTATTTTCTTCTGGAAATATTGTTTTGAATTAAAAAATTTCAGAATATGAATATCGAATATCTCAAAGTTGAGTATTTCACCAAAAAATTTAGACCTGGGTAAAAAGTGTATAAAAAATTATTCTTTTGGATGCCTAGCACAACCCAGACAACTTTTAGACTTTCAAAATGCACATTTCGAAAAAAAATTGGATTCGTGAATTTTTAAGAAATCTTCTCGTTTTTTAATTAAAATTATTTAGAACAAATATAAATGGTAATTATTTATAATTTTCTGCAGTCAGGTGAAACTAGTAAGCTATTTTAATTCATATAAAATGTGGGACTAACTTTTTTAAGAAAAGAGGGCCAAAACGTAGTTCTTTAGTACGAAAAATATACCTCTAAGGCAATTAAACATGATAATTAACATTCATGTGGGTCCATCAAACAAATAAATTAAAGCAGATTTGATTTATTTTTATGTATATCTTTGAGATTATATAATTTATTAATTTATTAAAGTTTGCTTTAAAATTTTGTAAATACCCTTGTTATTAAAATATTTGTTATCCTCAAATTTTAAATTGTTTACGCTTTTATATAAAGAAATAAGAAACAAGTCAGGCGAATGCACGTTTTACCTGTTTCATATAAACAGAATTTGTTATATAAACATAATTTTCAAGCCTTAATAAATTCAAATATTTTCACGAAATTCGTATTTATTCAACAGTCAATTTTTGCATAATAATGTATAATGAAATAAATAAATAAAATGAATAAATAAGAATCTTCTCTTTGTTGTTCTTTAACTCAGTTTTCATACTTATTTGTTCAATGTTTTTTACATTCTCATCATTTAGATGGAATGACTTGGATTTGTGTGATTTTGACCCTATCCCCTGATTCAGAAAACATAGGTTTTACGAAAACTTCTTTATATCTGTAGTCTGACGAGTCTAAATTTTCTTTTCAAAAAACTAATGTAGTTTTAACATTAAAAGGCAAAATTTTACGAAAAAAGAAACAGTTGAATTACAAATTTTGAATAAGGAAAAAGAATTATAAGAATGTATTGTAATTCTTAATCCAACAATTTTAAGCTGAATTTAATAACCTTCTTGCAGAAAAATAAATGTTTCCTAAGTTATAAATTTATTTTTAAAGATAGAATTAATTTCCTGCTAAAATGTGTTCAACTTTCCAGCAAAATACATGAACTTTCAACTCACAGTGTGGTGTTGGTACAATGTGATTAGGCTGGCTAGTATGTGCTGCAGATGACTGAGGTATATACGTGTGGTGTCCAAAATCACCGTCATGTGAATATTTTCCAGAATCCCAATCACTGAACAGGTTTCTTATATCTTCTGGAGTCAAAACCTCATTCTTTTCAGGAGAAGGTGGTCCCCGGTCGTTTCCAAGCCTTCTTGCTAATTCTGTAAAAATACTACTGATACATACAAAATATAACAGTATTTCAGATTGCGATTTTAGGGCCTCCATTTATTTTAAAGGATTCACGGCATTTACAAACATATTTTCAAGATTTTAAAAAAATTCAGCCCCTTCACTGCCAGCAACACATACATCTATCGGCAATGAAAGTCGTGCTACTTTTGCATCATGAACTAATTTATTCCACTCTAGTCCTCTACAATCAATTGCAATCAACGTAATTCCAATTCAATCCAACTCGTTTAGGCTTTACCCCACTTTAATTCAACCCAATCGAATCCAAAGTATTTCAATTCACTCCAGTCAAACCAAATCCAATCCAATTCATTAAAATCTAATCAATTTTATTCCAATCTCATCCATGGCAACCATACCCATTCTAATTTAATCTAATCCTATACAATTTAGTTTAATCCATTTCAAGCCAATAAAATCCAATTCATTCCATTCTAATTCTTCCCAAACCACTCTTGTCCCATCCAATCGAATTCATTCCAATCCATTGCAATCCACTCAAATGCAATTTATTTAAATGTAGTCCACTCCAATTTAATCCAATTTATTCATATCCACCGATCCAACCCACTTCAATCCAATCCAAACCAGTTCATTCCAATCAATTCCACTGCAATTGAACCCAATCCACTCCTATCCAATTTATTTAAATCCAATCAATTGCAAACACATTCAATCTAATAAAATTCATTCCTATCCAACGTTATCCAACGCTATTCGTTCTTAAACGAATCCAATCCATTACCTCCAATTTAATCGATTTCATTGTAATCCAATCAATTCAAATCCAATACAATTCATTCCAATTCACTCTAATGCGATGGAATGCAATCCAATGGAATTGTATCCAGTGCATTCCAACCTAATTCATTCCACGCCAGTCCACTACGATCCATTGCAATACAACCTAGTTTATTTTAATTCATCCCACTACAATCCATTGCCATAAACGTAATTCTATTTCAATCTAATTCATTTTAATACGCTTTGCATAACATTAATTCTATCCAATTAAATGCAAAGTGTTCCAATTCACTTAAGTCAAACCCAATCCAATCGATCCAATTAATTAAAATCTAATAAATGTCATTCCAATCTAATCCATGACAACCATACCCATTCTAATTTAATTTAATCCAATGCATCGCAAACACATTCAATCCAATTTAATCCAATCCAGTCCATTTCAAGCCAATCGATTGCAATGCAGCCCATTCCAATCGACTCCAATCTATTCCAATTTTTCCCGAAACACTCTTATATAATCCAATAAAATTCATTCTAATCCAATGCGATCCATACCAATTCAGTCCATTCCAATGTAATGAAATGCATTCTGATTTAATCGAATGTAATCCAATGAAATTGAATCCAATCCGCTTAACTGCAATGAAAACGATGCCATTGCAATCCAATCCATACCAATCTAATCCAATTCAGTCTAATCAGCGTAATTCCAATTCAATGCAATTCGTTTCAATACGCTTTACCAGACTTTAATTCAATTCCTTCCAATCCAAACCACTGAATTTCAGTTGGCTTCAGTCGAACCCAATCTATTTCTATATAATTCATTCAAATTCAATTAAATTCATTCCAATCTAATACATTGCATTCACACCTAATTCAATTTAGTCCGATCCAATACAACTCAGTCGAATCCATATCCAGTCATTCAAATCCACTTCAGTCCAATTACATTCTTCCCAAACTACTCTTATCCAATCTAATTCATTCCAATCTAATGCAAACCAGTAAAAAGCAATCTATACCAATGCAGTCTACTCTAATATAATCCAGTGCATTTCAATCCACCGATTCAACTCACGTCGATCCAATTCACTTTAATCCAAACAAATTCATTTTAATTCATTCGAATTCAATCAAATCTAATGCAATTAAATCCAAACTAATTCATCCCAATCAATTTCACTCCAATTGGAACCAATCTACTCTAATCCACTTCAATCTAATTTATTCAAATCTAAATAAATAAATTCAAATTCAATCCACTACAAATGCATTCAATAAAAGTTAATCTAATCCAATTTACTTCACTTCAATTTAATCTAATTTAATTCAATCCAATTTATTCCAATCCAACATGATTTAATTCAATCTACTTTGTTACAATCCAATTTAATCCAAACCAATACAACTCAGTAAAATCCATGTCAAGCGATATAATACAAGAAAATCTACTCCAAGCTACTCCAATCCACCCCAATTTTTTTTGAAACACTCTTATCCAATCCACTCAAATTCATTTCAATCAAATTAAATATACTTAATTCCAATCCATTTAATTTTAGTCCATTCCCATTCACTCCAATCCAATCTAATGCAATACACTCGAATCGCATCAAGTCCACCATACTCCAACTCAATCGCTTTATTGCAATCCAATCAATTCCAATCCAATTTATTCCAATTCACTGTAATACGGTGGAATGCGTTTCAACGCATTTGTATGCATTCTAATCCAACCGAATTCACTCTATTCGAGTTCCCTACAATTCATTGCAATCGACAAAAGTCCAATTTAATCCAAGGCGTTTCAATACACTTTACCTCCTTTTAATAGATCATCAACGTTTGTCTATTCAGTACTATTCAGTATTGTTTGTCTAAAAGTTTCACTTTTTCAATTTTAATGTTGTTTTTTATGAATAAAACAAAAACTACGTGTCCTATAAAAAAGAAACTAATAATACATTTTTCGATCTTTTCGAATGCATCATTTATGTAAATTATTTTTTTAGAATTTTTTATAATTTTACGAAAACCTGAAATTCGTGATTTATATTTATTTTTTTATGACGTTAATCATAGGAGCGCCTTCCCGCCCCAATAAGATTTTTGAATACGTGGGTGTCGCGTGTGATCTAAGCAATTCTACACTTCGCACCGACATTTCCCTTCTTTTATCGAAAACTTTCACTCGCAGGGTAACAAATATAAAACTTTAAATGAGTATTCTCAAACTGAGTTTCTGAAGAGCCACAGGACAGCCCATCAGCCACCAAATAGGGTGTTGGATTGACAGCCGCTCAGTGGGCTGACCCCTTGAAGATGGCGGTAATGCAAATGAGCTACCCGGACTCGCAGTGTACTACGAAGCAGTTTGAGCTCTTCAGGGAGGCCACCTAAATAGCGCTCGGAAATGTGTCTCCAGATCACTGGCCAAAGCTGAAGACCTCCTTCTGTAGGAAAGGGGTCTTTGTATTTGTTGCAGCCGACCTAGCTGCTTAAGATGGGCTATACAAGACTGTGTTAAAAAAAGAACTTGAGAAGGTGCAGCTCTTATACTGCGGGAGGTGAAATGTTTCGAAAGATAGTGAGAGGTGTGGCGTGGGGCGCGCGTAAATCGGAAGACCTGTCTGGATTCTATCCTCGGCACTCTGAAATTACCGTTGGGGCATATTTACAGTCGAACGAGGTTATCCTCACTCTGCTGATCAAGGCACATTTTTCGGGTTTTTAAAGGTTCAGAGAAAGGCCACCTGTCGCCTGACTAGGCCCGAACGGGCGGCTAACCTATGCGAAGGTAGTCTGATGGAGCAGATTCGAACCGCCCACTGTAAAGTCTCGACTGAAAAGGATCATGTGACTGATCCTGAGAGGCATCACTGATGCCTAGAATACATTAAATATGGTAAACGATAGTAACATATCGACATTAGTGCGGATACTCTTCGACATCGCGAGGAGGCCGGCACTAAACCTGATAAGGGACAAAATTCCACTCACCACTACCTCTTCAACAGAAAGTTTCGAGTTAGCCTATACACAAAAAGAGGAATGGGCTAACTGTGAGGCACACGTGCCTACTAATGAAGAAACCTGGTGTACAGATGGTTCTATGAACATGGAGAACGCAGGGGCCGGTGAATATCGTAGAAGGAATGGAATGGGCTTTAAAATGGTAATGGGGTCCTATGCTACAGTTCTCAATTTGCAATTATGTTCATGCTCCAGTTCGCCTACAAGCCACAGGATATGACAACCAAAGAGACATCCGTATCTGCTCAGAAAGCAGGTTTGGTAAAATAGCCCTCAATGGAACAATGACCACATCACTTCTAGTATGGGAGTGCTTTGATAAACTAAATAGGCTGGCGAAAGAAAATCTAGTTACTCTGCTTAGGATGCTTGGTCATAGCGGTTTTAGGGGCAATAAGATATCGGACAGGATAGCGAAAATAGCAGTAAAAAATTTTTCACTAAATCCGAGTTAGTTGTAGGCATTTCCAGCAGGTTAGTCACTGGAGAAGTTAACAGTTGGCCAACCAAGCAACAGCAGGATGAGTAGGGGTTCGTACTCTCTTTTCAGACAGGCTGCAACACTCTTGGGCTTAAAGCTAAACACTGATCAAGCGAAAGACATGCTCAAGCTCTGGAGGAAGAGGTTAAGACATAAATGTTTATAGGACACGGGAACTTCGGGTCTTTCAGACATAAGATAGGTCTTGAAAAAAGTTCCCTCTGTTGTCTGTGCGGAAATGATAATGAGACGGCGTCTAACATCCTTGCGGGGAAACGTTTTACACTTAGAGGCATCAATGAGTCAGAAATATCAGCTAACAGCTCGACTGCGATTTTCTAACACACTATTGAATTTTCAAACCAACAAATATAAACTTTTTAAACATTTTATCAAATTTAACTCTCAATAAAAAAACCATTTTTCTGTAGGCTAAATAACTTTTGAACTCAAAACAGCAAGAACATAAATTTTTTCACAAAATTGTTTAAGTTTTTAACAAAGTATATAAATTTCCTACTCACGGTTCGGGCTTACTATATGTTGATGATCCTGGTTAATATGTGCTGCAGGAAACGAAGGCATAGGTGTTTGTTGTTCGAAATTACCGCCATATTCATATGGTAGAGTAGCCCAATTACGCATTAGGTCTGCTATATCATCTTCATTCATAACCCTACTTTTTTTAGAGGCAGGTGGTATCGCGTCGTTTCCTGGCCATTGTGATGATTCTGCAAAAATACTGCTGATATATACGATACTCATCATATTTGTTCCAAACGATTTGGATGTAGATCGACGATCTACATTAGCTAATTATTAAAAAACTTTTAGCCTTTTATTGGCATAACCAGATTTCGCAGCTGTACAGGATACTGGGAGCGAATACAGAATTATAAAGGTCAGTTACACCAGCCCCCTCCCTCCACTTTTAATTTTCGGGTTTTCTATAGCTTTCTGAATTGTACCCCAAATGCGCTCAAATGCGCTACCGATAAAAAATTTGCGCCACAAAACTCTAGAAATCAAAGTCAAAGAATCAAAATCAAACTTAAAGTTTAAAGTACATGACCTTGAAGATCTTCAAATACCCTTATATGCACCATAAAGAAAAATCGTTGCTCCACATTGACAAACGAGTTATCAGCGATAAAAATAGAGGAAGAAGAAGGCTGGCGTCATTCTTCGAAACTGATATTTAATTAACAAAAATATCATATTTCATTTATGGCGCATAGACGTATAAACTATAGACCTCCAGTGTGTTTGATCCGCCGACGCTCCTGCTCAGGGAGAGAGAGAGAACGGTTTTAGTGAGTACTTCTTTCTTTTCCTACTGGGGTCACGTGGGCTGGTAAGAGCGGGGCGCGCCAGCAGACGACTCGCGCACGTGACCCCAGTAGAAAGGGAAAGAAGTACTCAGTAGAAAGAGAAAGAAGTACTCAGTAGAAAGAGAAAGAAGCACTCACTAAAATCGTTCTCTCTCTCTCTCTCTCTCTCTCTAAACAGGAGCGTCGGCGGATCAAAGAGACTGGCGGTCTATACTTTATACTTCTATGTTACGGCGCATATAAGCGCACTTAAAACCCAATAGGAAACTTCCTTCATCAATGCGGAACAAAACAAATATTACAAGTTTAGAATAATTACGCCAGTCCCCTCCCCAAACTATTTTGCTCGCTGTTAACTTTGGTATAAATGTAAGGCAAAAAATATTCTTTATAATGCATATGGGCGCATTTGAAGATCTTCAAGGTCATGTGATTTGACGGTGGCGCATTTGAGCACATTTGGGGCGCAATTTAGTGAAATATAGAAAATATAAAAATAAAATGTGGGGGGGGGGGGAGGCTGTTGCAACTGACACACATGTGAGAATAGCAAAAGAAAATCATTCAGGTGACGACTGTTTTTTGGTAGTAAATTCATTTTTTTATTTAAAAATTCAGTTAATCTTTTCAATCAAAAAATCTACTTTTTAGTTGCTAATTTCTAAATCTTGTTCAAAATTCGTCTTTTTTACATTCTCGTCAGAGAAGGTATTAGATTTGTGTAAAATTTGACCCCTTCAGTTTTTGTCAAATGTCCACGTTTTGAGACCGCCTGAATCCAAAAAACAGTTTTTTACTAATGTGTCTGTCTGTATGTATGTATGTATGTCTGCCTGTCTGTTTCAACGATAACTTTTGAAAAAAAAATTTATTCGATTGCCCTTTGGTACACTCTTTTAGTGTTCCCAACTAAAGGTCAAGTTCATTAGCCACACATTTTAAATAAAATTTCAAGAAGTGAGCACATTATGAAATTTTTGGAGAGCACTTTTTCAGATTTCAAACATTTTCTCTAAGGATATTCATAATATTAAAAAATTCGAAACAATTTATTCTTATGACTTTTTTAATAAAACCTAAAATTACCAGAGATACAGCATTTAGAAAATTTCAAAAAACACACCAAAATGAAAATTTTAAGCCAAATGACGCATGATATGTAAAAAAGTCAAGAGAAAAAAAATGTTGCTTTTTGAATACCTTAGAAGATTATTATAAAATCTTTTTGAATTTTCTTGAAAAATCAAAAATTCATATTTTTTCATCATAAAAATAATGGAAATTTCAAAAATTACATTTTTCGGTCAAACTATACAAAATACGGTCAAAGATGAGTCGAAAAAAATTGTGCGTTTGAAAAAGATCTACAAATTTCTAAGGAATAATAAATACAACTATCAAAAAATGATTCATGACTAATAATTTATTTTTACATTTTTATAAGAGAAGGTGTTAGATTTGTGTAAAATTTGAACCACCCAGGTTTTGTCAAATTTCCACGTCAAAAATTAAATTTTTTCACTAACAAAAGTTTTTTTTTAAGAAAGTGCGTTGATTTAAACAAGACAATTAAACTACGTGTATTTTAATACTAATTCATGTTATGCATGGTTATAATATACATTTATGGAAATGACATACAATGATGAAAATACAGTGCTGAGAATGTGTTAATTAAAGCTAAAGGAGCTTTAACAAAAGAGATTTCACAATCACCAAATTTACTGCTGTCGATGCTTTGACCTTTAATTTCAAAAGCTCTGTGCATAAGTGTGAGGAATATACAAAGACCGAGCGCGAAGCGCGAGATAAATATGCTATCGAGCGCGAAGCGGGAGAATGAATAACCGCGCTCCCTAGGTTCTATGGTTGAGAAGTCTCGAATTTTCCTAAAAATTATGCTTGTTTCTCAGTAAATTATTTTTTGTTATCTGTTTGTTTAAAAATGTAACGCTTAGGCTTTAAAAATCTCACTGGCAGGAAATTAATGTGTTTAGTGGCATCTTGTTGGTGATTATTATTTTTTGGTATACAGTTACATTTTTTTATCTAAATTTCATATTTTTTATTTGACAATTCAACGGTGTTGTAGAAAAAATTTATAATTTTTTCTTGCAAGTTCAATACTTTGGTAAAGAAATTTAACTTTTTGTGGAAAATTCTTTCATTTAATATTTTCAAAGAATTTTTTGTTTTTATTAAAAGTTTAACTTTCCGTTTTTTGTTAGAAATGTACCTATCTTAGTTTAAAAATTTAATAATACTCAGATTGAATGACAAACAAAATGCAATAAGGCACATTTCAACATTTACTCTAAATATCGATTTTTTATTTTAACTGTTCCAAGAAATTACAGATAATGGATAAATAATTTTTAATTTTCCTATACGAATGCTAAGTTATGCATTTGAACAATTGAAAAATATTTGTTCTTGTATTTTTGTCCTTGACAAAAACATGTAAAGCTTCGAGAATATTCAATATTTGTTCATAGCAGAACCTCTTAAAACTTTTAAATGTCAATCTCTTTTCATAAACGAAGTAGTATACACAAGCGATTTTCTAACGGACCAAGAATGCCAATTTTTAATACGAAGCAGTTTATTTTTAAACATCCATTATCTTGGCAAGCGTAAAGATAAAAAGTACAAGAGCCAAAGGCTGGAGTTTAAGAGAAACAGGAAAGAGAACAAAAAGATAGCAGTGAAAGAAATAAAAACTAGACATGCGTAAGAAAATGTAAGGCGAAGCGATTAAATTATAATTTATGTTTGTAAATATTGTACCAATGGAACCACGATGTAGATGACTTGTAGATTTTTAAATCTACAACTCAAAATAATTGAATATTTGACAAAAAAAGAACAAATAACATTCTTAAACAAAAAAGGAGCTTTCACATAAAATAATTAATCTTCAATAAAAAAATTTTTTAAATAAATAGTTGAACTTAGAACACAGATCATGAAACATGTGTACCGTGATTAAATAAATTTTCAAGCGAAAATAAGTAACGTCTTTCATAATAAATTTAGGAAATTTAAATGGGATCAAAATCCTATTGAACGTCCGATAATCAAGTTGATGTGCAGAATTCCTGAAAATACAAGCAAAAATCTAACGACCATAAAATGTTCTAATTGAAATCTGAAAAAAAAGTTTTCCTAATAAAGAGGAAAGATTCCCTTCTCTTCTGGACAAAAATAAAAAAGAGGAAAGAAAAATGAGAAGGCAACCAACCAAATCACCTTCCTTGATTCTTTTTATTTATTAAGATAAAAAAGAAAAAAGAAATAATAGAGAAAGGGAAGGGGATTTGGTGGTTGCACTCTTTTTCTTTTCTTTTCTCAGAAAAAAATTTTTTTCGAGATTATAATGGGAACATTTTATGGTGGTTGTCCAAATCTGCTCGTTAGGTTCTTGGTTTTGTTTTCAGCAATTCTGCACAGTGTCATTATAAACCTGATTGTTGAATGTTTAAATCTGATTACAAATTTAACTAAATCCTTTAAATCTCCCCTTTCCGACACTTCCACGCCTATTTCTCCTACAATCCCGAACTCTCATTTCCTCTCCTTGGAAAAAGTACGTCAGACAGACGGAAACCCGACCGAAACTATGAGGATGACTGAACTTGCAATATTGTACGCCAGGTTTCCAAATGCCACTTTTAATTTTTGATGTATAATTTTCGAAAAACTGATCTACTCTTGTATTTATGCTGACTTATTCTAGACGGGCTTACTGTAGGCTCGCCCGTGTCACTCGAAACTATGTGGTCACTTTACTGCCATGCAGCTGCATAACCGTTTCGTTCATAAAGTCTGTTACGGTATCCCAGCACATCTGGGAACATACCATATGTTCAGGTTCACATATGGAAAACTTCTAAGTGTACACGTCAGCATGGCTTGAAGTTTTATAATTTCTCTTCGAAATTATAGATATATTATATTATTATATTTACCAATACAACGGAGGATTAACGCCGAAGATAAGACCAGGCCATGCACAATCCTCATCTTTTCGAATCTAAGGCAACACTGCTCAATGCAATAAGGAGCGATTTCATTCACAAGGCAACTGACGAATATTTTGGTGTTCCATCAGATTGCCCATGTGCGATATTTAGATTCCGGAAGAGTCAATGTTTGAACAATCTTTTAAGTTTCAGGAACGCAATTTTTTACAAGGCAATTTTTTATAGTTTCTACTTTAACTGATGAATCATCGCCGTTGTGTACTTCAAAGTATTTCTTAATCTTGCATCATACTGAGAACGTGTTTGTTTTATACGAAAATTGACAAAACGAATTTCTTTAAATCTCCACGTTTCGATACCTCCTGAATCCGAAAATAACGGTTATTCATGGTACTTGAAAGGACGAATAATTTCTCATGATGACTTTTCTTAATAAAAAAGATATTACTGGATTATATGAAAAAACTGAAAGGAATAAAAACGTTGAAAATTTGAATTTTGATTGCATAAAAAATAATGGAAAATAAAAAAATTTCGATTGCCGGTCGAACTATGCAAGATGCGGAAAAAGATGAGTCAACAAAAATTGTGATCTATAAATGCGCAATCCCAGTTTGAGGTACTGAAATAAATATAACCTGGGTAAACAAAAATAACATTACCAACGTTTCAGAACGGTATGAATACCGAAACGTTAGTAATGTTATTTTTATTTTTTTATTTGTTATTTTTAATGTTCTTTCATTGTAATTTGGTAATAATAAATATAAAGAAGACGAAAGCAAGGAAAAAGAAAGGAATGATTAACTGCCTTTCTCGCTTTTTCTCCCGCTATCTCTTTCTATCCTTTGACATAGGCACCTCAGACCCTCCTTGTACCCTCACCAGTATCACCTCTCTTAGTGACTACCCCTCGCAAGTAACCTTCGTAAATTCCTCGTCCTCGACCCAAGAGATAGTCCAACCCTGACCCATGAGTAAGGAGGGTGTCAAAATTTTTAAAAATACTCCTAATAATGAAATTCGCATGGATAAAAATAATACACTACTTTAAGATTGAAATAATAGATTCAATATAAGGTATCTGCATTTCTTGCTTCAACCTAGATTTTCAAGGTCTTTCTATATCATTCGTATACTCACTAAGAAATTTTCTTCAAAAAAAAAGACACTTTTGGGGCATTTGTATCAAAAGTTCACTGATAGTGAGACAAAATTTAACAAAAACGTGCGCGGTGCGCCGTTCAGGCACGATATACGATATGAGTGCAATTTTGTACTTTAAAAAAATGTAATCCTCTATTTCTTGTTCCAGAGTTAAGCTTACAATTGGAAACGCTTCCTCCTGGTGCCGTATTTTCGGGTTACAAATTTTTTAATGCTTCCGGCAGGGAGCATTCTCATCGCATAGAGCATTATCCTGCAATGTCTTTCAATCCTGCTATGTTTTGCGCTCATACCATGTCGTCTGCTCATGCCTCGTCTTCTGCTCCCGCCCAGTTATCTCTTCAAGTCAGGCCTACGTCTCCTGCGGGCACGCCCCCTTTTTCTAAAGTACTTAAACTTAAAATTTCAGAACTACCATTTTATCGATTTTATCCCATCAGGAATGAGAGCCGGGTACTTGAACTTCGATTATACAAATTTCGTCCCGATCGAGAAATTTATTTGAGAAATAAATATGGAAATATCCAGGAAAAGCCAAGCGGAACACAAATTATGGTAACAGCAGAAAATGGTGACGGCCTTGCATTAGTTCAAAAACGAAAAAAGGGAGAGACAGTTTTTCGTGCACTATTTACACCTCCTGCTCCAGCCGGAAAACGAGCGATAGTAAATATATTCAACAACCATGTTCGCCAAATAGATCAAGATGAAGCCGATGATGTTCCGTGTGGAAACAAATGCTCAGTCACTCAAAATTTTATAAGGAAGCCTTCGGGTAATACGAATGAGCCCAGAGGAAATTCCGGCTCCAAATTTGACAGATTTCCTCACGGCCCCAAATTTTCCAGTTCTACTTCTTTTGATGCTTCTAGCAGGGAACATTCGCAAACCATGGAGCATTCTCGTAGCATAGAGTATTATCCTGCCATGTATCCTGCTTACAAAATTGATCCTTATCTTGGTATGCACTCTGCTCCTGCCATGCGTGTTACTCCTGCCATGTCTGTTGATCCTGCCATTTCTTCTGCTCATGCTGAGTCATTTTTTCAAGTCAGGCCCACGTCTCCTCCTGGCACGCCCCCATATTCTACAGTACTTAAACTTAAAATTGCAGAATTTCCATTTTATCGATTTTATCCCGTCAGGAATGAGAGCCGGGTACTTGAACTTCGATTATACAAATTTCGTCCAGATCGCGAAATTTATTTAAGAAATAGATTTGGCAATATCGAGGAGCAGCCAACCGGAACACAAATTATGGTAACAGCAGAAAATGGTGACGGCCTTGCATTAGTGCAAAAAATAGGAAAGGGAGCGACAGTTTTTCGTGCACTATTTATACCTCCTGCTCCAGCCGGAAAACGAGCGAAAGTAAACATATTCAACAACCACGTGAGCCAAATGGATCAAAATGAAGCCGATGATGTTCCGTGTGGAAACAAATGCTCAATCGCTCAACATTTTATAAGGAAGCCTTTGGGTAATACAAATGAGCCCAGAAGAAATTCTGGCTTACAATTCGACAAACTTCCTCATGGCCCCGAATTTCCTGGTTCTACTACTTTTTTTACTTCTGGCAGGGAATATTAGGAAGGCATGGAGCATTCTCGTAGCATAGAGCCTTTTCCTGACATACACTTTACTCCCGCCATGCGTTTTGCTCCTGCCATGTCTGTTGAACCTGCCATTTCTTCTGCTCATGATGAGTCATCTTTTTAAGTCCGACCCACGGCTCCTCTTGATACACCCCCTTATTTTAAAGTACTTCAACTTCGATTATACAAATTTCGTCTTGATCGCGAAATTTATTTGAGAAATAGATTTGGCAATATCGAGGAGCAGCCAACCGGAACAAAAATTATGGTAACAGCAGAAAATGGTAATGGCCTTACATTAGTGCAAAAAATAAGAAAGGGAGCGACAGTTTTTCCTGCACTATTTATACCTCCTGCTCCAGCCGGAAAACAAGCGAAAGTAACCATATTCAACAACCACGTGAGCCAAATGGATCAAAATGAAGCCGATGATGTTCCATGTGGAAGCTAATTCGCAGTTAGCAAGCATTTTATAAGGAAGCCTTTGGGTAATACATATGAACCTAGAGGAAATTTCGTTCGATCAGTGAGACCCAGAAATTGAACCAAAATTATATGCAAAGCTTTTATGAAGATTTCTGATTTTTATTACATTAAAAAATTGTACATCAGAATGATCCGATTATGAAGAGCAATGGGTTGTAGTGAATGTGTATGATTAGCATCTGTATCGTCTCTCTTCATATGCCACATCCAAGTGATGAACTACTAGATTGGAAATTGAACTTATCCATTTTTAGTAAAAAGTTTATCTCTTTATTTTTTTTAAGAATTATATATAATTACATACCATAGTTGAAGTTATATTATTTTAGTTAAAATGTTGCTTTTTATGGTTAAAAATTAAAAATGTTCGATGAAAAATTTGCTTTCCTTTCAAGAATATGCATTAAATCTTTCTACTAGAAATAATCGTTAGCCTTAAAAAAATACTTACATTATATTTGACTCTTAAGAAATTTTTAAAGAATAATTTTAACCGAAAAGTTTTTAATTTGGCCCTTCCTTAACAATACTTATTAATTCAATTTTTTTAATACTAATTTTTTTTACGATAATTTAAGAAATTTTTTCCCTGTCAATAGTGAAAATTTATTCTCTTTTGGGGGAAATGATACAGTTAAAAAACTTTAAAATCTTTCTTTTTTTAAACAATTCGGCCCCTATAAGTAATAAAAATTATAACTTGCTCCTTTGCATAAAAAATTGAAATACATAGTTTACTAAAAGAATACGATATGAGTTCTGAGATAAGAAAATGCTGAATAATAATTTACACGGTGTAAGAGTTTTAATAAATAGAATCATCTTCGCCTAATCTTAAAGAAAAAGTTGCAAATAATGATAAATTGTGTAAATAATTAAAAACTGTATTTTAAAATAAATATTAGTCTTCACATTCTATCACCAAATATCGATCCATTTTTTTGATTCAAACAATCTAGAGCCTTAATTCTCGGACGGTTGAATGATTCTATATGATTCCTGGAAAGTGCTTTGGTTAAAAATTGGGAAAGAGTTGAAAAGCATCCTTTTGAAATAAATTATTTATTCGTAGAAATAAATAAATCTAAAAATATTTTAAGTATAATTGATGACGCCTATTATGTACTCCTGATGTACTAAGGAAATTATTAATGTTTCTGAATTAAATTGACTCGCAGATAGAAAGCCAAAAAAATATGCTCGCATGATTGAGTGCGTCTAGGGCGTAAGACTGTTGGGTCTCGCGCTTCGCACTCGAAAATATATTTATCATGAGTTTCGCGCTTGATTATTCATATACTTCGCGCTACGAGCTCGGTTTTTGCATTTTCCCAATATTTGTGCGAAGACCTTTTGAAATTAAGGGTCAATTAATCGACAACTCTAATAAGATGATTGTAAATTCTTTATTGTTAAAGCTCCTTCTTTAACTTTGATGCAGATCACGTATCTCGTGCTGCACACGGCTTCGCACTCGATTTTTTCGAAACTTTGAACTTTGCTACATTATGTTCAACACAAGTATGTTAATGTTTATTATATTTATTTATGTACATCGGTCTGATACTGCTTATTGGGGTGATGCAACATAATATACCAATTTTATTTTTCACTATGACTTTAGTATTTGCTCCTTATTTTGCACACATTTTTATTCTCAGCCATCCTGCAGAATGTATCATTTTAATAAATTTAAATGATTACAATTCATAAAATGCATTGATATTGAAACAAATATACGTTTATTGTCTTGTTTTTAAAATTATGAGTGTGCATATAAAATCCTACTTATTTTGTTCTAACGAAAATAGAAAGGTTTAATATTATTTAAGCTTGGGGCTAGGTAATTTTGTGTCGAGTGGCCTGCTAGATCTCCTGATCTGACGCCTCTCGACTATTTTCTTTGGGGTTATTTAAAGAGCAAAGTATACCCAAAGCTTGGACGAATTGCAGAATCGGATACTGCGACAGGCTACTTTGATTCATAATGAGATGATTCGTAATGCTGTAACTCATTTTTACAATCGCTCAAGGTTTTCAGTTCGATCATCTTCAATGAAGTGTGAGAGGCAAGGGGACTCACGCTAACTAACACCCCAAAGGGAACAATCTTTACTACGTTCACGTCATTGTACCTGGGTAAATCTAAACGTAAACGCTGCTTGAAAAAAACCTTGAAAAACCTTGAAGATCATCACCAAAATCAATACAGAGCTCACCAATAAATTTCTCGTTGAAATTTACTTCAGGAATTGCACTGCCCTCTTGGAAAACTTGGTTAATTTCAAATAACCTCTAACTGACCTTGAACGTTACACTTGACCACCTATTAGTTGGGTACGTACCTGAATGTAGAATTTTCCGCTCTCTCGATTGCAGATGTAAAAAAAGGTTCCTTTATTATTTTTTCCCATTTCCACTCATCCACTCGTCATTTGTTTTGAATAGCAATTTCTTAGCCTGTAAAACGCTTTTCGCCAGTAACGTGAACAAATTAAAGATTGGGACTACTGATTATTCCGATAAAATGAAGAATATTGAAAAAAGAAACTGGTATAGTCATATTAGAAAACAGTAAATCCCAGAGTTATTATTTGTTACTTACTCCCCCTACATTCCCGAACCCTCATTTACCCTCCTTGGCAAAGAGTATGCCGGACGGGACGTACGCTAGACCGAAACTATGAGGGTTTCCGCTACAAAACACAAAAAGTTAAGAATTGAAAGCTATGTGCGGGAACTTGACATGCAATATTGTGCATCGGGTTCCCACAACACACTTTAAATTTTATGAATTTTTTACACATGAATGAATACAAATAAATAAATCTAAATGTATGAGAAGACAAAAAGCGGACCCATTGACCGGCAGCGGTCACTATGTAGTCACTTTACGGCCATGCAGCTGCGTAACCGTTTCGTTCACAAGGTCCGCTAGGATGTCTCTCCACATCTAGATTTCAAGATTTTTCAAAACTTATTATTATTATTATTATTATGAAATATCGTCACAGGCTTAAGATGGTTACTGCCCAACATGTTTAAGGCATTTCAGTTAGAGTTGTATTTTTATATTTTTGAAGTAGTTTGCACGGGTCTGTCCCGGTATATATCATCAGTGACGGACGCATTTTTACAATGCAATCAAGTGATCTGATGAGTGCAGTGTGCCCCGAACATATTGGACAAGGCCTGGGTTTTTACCCCATCAATGACGGACTGGGTTGCAGTCAAGTGCACGATGGCGGGACCTACAGCTTGAGGTGGGTTCCGAAACACCAGAACCTCGGTAAAGATACATAGAAAAATTTCCAGAGGTACCGGCTCAGGGATCAAACCCCTTATTATTATTATTATTATTATTATTATTATTATTATTAGTAGTAGTATATTAACAAGTTATTATAAATTCCTGCCCAAAAAATAAGGAAAATTTGTTTAACCTTTAAAAATTCTTTAGTAGCTTTACAATTAATTGTTTTATATCTTTAAAATTTGAAACTTTATTTTAAATTTTTTGATATGTCTTGAAGTTAAAAATTATTGTCGTATCTTTTCGAAACTTCTACAAATATCTTACACTTATTCGAATTATTTCTAAAGTGTTATAAACCTAAAATAACTAAAAAATAAAAAAAATTATATTAAATTTTCCATTCATCCATAAAAAACAATTTTCATTACTCAAAAAACTTTCATGCGCTTCAAAAAGTTCATAAATTTATTTTAAATAATTTTTTTTAAATAAAAAAATCTACTACTCAACGTTTTCGCTTATAGTTTCATTTTACACGTGACATTTGTTATTATTTTTATCAATTACCATTTTTGTCATCATAAATTTTGTATTCAGTTTACCAATATTTTATTTTTATAAATTCTTAGAATTAAAATAAATGAAAATAAATAAATAATTAAAATAATAATAAAATAATTAAATAATAATAATAATTTATTTTAATAC
>JAAAKG020216278.1:0-10019 GCA_010014905.2 Druon quercuslanigerum
AATATAAATAATAAATTATTTATTTATTTTTTAAGCAAAGAAATGAATTTTCATTAAAAATGAAATATCTTCAACTAAAAACGACAAATTTTTAACAAAATATTCGAATCCTCAACCAAGAAAGATTAATCTTTAAGCAAAAATTCACATTTCAACCTGAAGACATGAATTTTTGAGCTAAAAAGATAAATTTTTCACTAAAATAATAAATATAAACCGAAAAAATTCAAAACAAAATAATTGATGATCAATTTTTAACTAAACAGCTACTTTATAGACCAAAAAAGAGAATATCTAAACAAGATAAATTATTTTTCGACCAAAAAATAAGAATTTCAAACTAAAAAAAAACTTTAAACCAAAAAAAAGAAAATTTCAATAAAATATTTCAATTTTCAACGAAAGAGATAAGCCTTTAATAAAAAGAAATTAATAAAACGTTACAACTGTAACCCGAGAAGATGAATTTAAAATTTGAAAATTTAAATTTTAACCAAAAATGGAATAGTTAATTTTTTAGTTAACAAAATGGGTTTAAAAAAAATTAATTTTCAAAA
The DNA here is from genome assembly GCA_010014905.2 of Druon quercuslanigerum. Classification (NCBI taxonomy): domain Eukaryota; kingdom Metazoa; phylum Arthropoda; class Insecta; order Hymenoptera; family Cynipidae; genus Druon; species Druon quercuslanigerum. Next base: position 558 of record JAAAKG020216278.1, read on the forward strand.
AATAGCTATATTATCAAACTTGATAAAAATTTAACCACGATGCTGAATCTTCTACAAAAAAATAATTTTTAACAAAGTAGTTGAAACGTAAACCATATAATCGTATTTAAAAAAAATGAATTTGAAACGAATAACAAAATATTAAATATTTCAGAACAAAAAAAGTTTCATTTTAAAAATTCTCTGTTAAATTTAACCAAAATAACGAATTTAAACAAGAAAATAATTAAATCATGAAAAATACAAGAATTATTTTTAACCAAACAGTTACATTTTTAAACAAAAAACATGAAATTTCTACTTAGAGAGATAAATTTTTAAACCAAAAAGATGAATTGTCAACAAAATAAATGAATTTATTTTACTAAAATGACAAATCTGCAATACAAAAAAATGGAATTTTAACAAAGTAGTTCAACATTGAACCAAAAAGATCAATTTTCAAAAATTTTTATGAACAAGTAAGTAAATAAAAAATGATTTACACCGAATTTAAAAAATTTATGGACGATAAAAGTTTTTTTAGTAAAGAAAACAAAAATTATTAAATAATTTGTTATGATAATAGTAATTTTTATAAAAAAATATCCGTATCAGTTATTTTTCATAAAATAAATTAAGTTTTTTCTATAAAATTGATTATATATTACTCGGAAATTAAACCTAAGTATCATATTTGGTCACCAAATAAAAATTTAGAATTGTTTAACCTGATTGAAATAACAAATGCACTATATGACTATTTCTGGATGTAAAATCTTGATTTTTTCGATGCAATTAACTATAGATAAATAACTTCTAAATATTTAAAAACATTTTGATGACATTAAACAATTTATTATTGTAAAATAAATTTGTTAAACAAATTTTTATGATTTTATGTTTTTATAAATGAAATACCGTTTTTTAAAAAATTAACAACCAGTTATTAAGCAATCATTTTTTGCTATTAATCGATAACATTTGATAATTGTTTAACCAAACTTGATTAACAAAATCATTATTTGGCTATTTTTCAACAATTATTTTTTTGTTATAATTCTAAGAAAATTTTGTTTACTAAATTGTTTATAAAAATAAAAATAGTGGATCGTTATCGAAGAATCAAAAAATTTAAGAAATATGTCATTAACAGTTGATTACATAAAATAAACAAGTTTTATTGCAAAAAATAGCCAAGTAATGCATTTGTTAATTAAGTTTGGCTAAACAATTATCAAATGTTATCGATTTGTAGCGGAAAATTATTGCTGAATAACTGGCTGTTAATTACGTAAGAAAGCGGTATTTTATTTAGAAATGCAATAAATAATAAAAAATTTAAAGAATTGTTTTTTTAACAATAAATCGTTTACTGTCATCTACATGTTCTTAAAAATTTAGAAGTTAGTTATTCATAATCAACTGCATCGAAAACCTCACATTTTTACATCCAAAAATAGACAAATAGTGCATTTGTTAATTAAGATAGTTTAAACAATTATAAACTCTTATTTAGTGACCAAATATGATACTAAGCTTTTATTTCCAAATAATATAATATCTATTTACTAGAAAAAACTTTATTTATCACATCAAAAATAGCTGATATGGATTTTGTTTATAAAAATTTATTTATAACAAATTATATAAATTTTTAAGCATTTCCATTGCTATTGGACATCTTTGTTGGAAAGTTGCTTTCAAATTTTCAGCTGTTTTTGATTGAATTAATACATCTTTCAAAAACCGATGTACTTCAAAAGTCAGATTTTTTATTTTTTTCATTAAATAAACAAAAAGTTAAAAATCGCATATTAAAGTTCGATGCGACATTTTATCAGCTTTCATTAAAAAAAAGATAAAATCGGACAATAATTGTCTTCTGAAAATCAATTAGAGAAGTCCGATAAGCCTCACGCCTCGCAAAAAATTGAAAACAATTTTTTTTAAATAAATTTTTGTATTCCTTTTGCTCTATCAGTCAAAGGACATTTCAAATTACATTTCCGAAAAATTTAATTGCAAAATCCTAAAAAAATGACTGATTTGATATGTAAAAAACATTATTTTTTAAATTTTTTAATTAGAAAACTAAAAGAGCTAAAAGTTAAAATCCTAAAATGTTATTAACATTAAAATACTGTTATTTTAATATTTTAATTCTTTTAATAGAAAAAGATTTTATAAACCGGCTAAGACAGTTATTTCTACTTAAATCTTAAATTTTCAAATTAATTAATTTATATAAAACAAAAAATTATTTTCTACTATAAAAGATAAATTTTTAAAAAATACGTGAATATTCAAGATAAAAAGATAAATTCCCTACAAAAAGTATTATAGTTTATATTTCAATCAAAATAATAAAATTTATTATTAAAAAAAAATCTTTACAACCAAAAAGAAGAATTTTCAACAAATAAAATTTTTTTTACTTAAGAAATAAATAAAATTTCATTCAAATTGTTAAACCTTCAAACCAAAAACAGAATTTTCTCTAAACAAATTGAATTTCCAATCAAAAAACATGACATTTGGAAAAAAATTATTTTCAAGTTCAAAAAGATCAATCCTAAAAATAGGATTTTTTACCAAACAATTAAAATTTCAATTGATGATATCAATTTTTATCTGGAAATGTAAATTTTCAACAACAAAAAAATTTTTTAACGAACTGATTCCACAAAATCTTTAAAACAAAATAGTTAAACACCTAAGCAATAATGATTCAATTTTAACCAAAAAGTGTAATTTTCATTTTAAAAATTAAATTTTTGCGATAACAGATGATTTTTTAAATCAAAAAGGTAAATTTTGAGAAAACTACTTGAGTTTTTTGTTCAAAAAGATTTCAATTGACTTTCTACCATCAAAATATTAATTTTTAAACCAGAAATAATTTTCTACATAAGAAATTTAATTTTTAATCTAAAATACGAATTTTTACCTAAAAAGAATAATTTTTAACAAAATTCTCAAATTCTCTACCAGACAGTTGCATTTTTTCCAACATAGATAAATTTTTTCTTGAAACAGATGAATTTTTATTTAAAATAAAAATGTTTAATTAGTCGAATTTTTATTAAAAAAAGGTAAAGTTGATTTTTCAAGCTCAAAATATGACTTTTAAAACAAAAAATAAGTCTATAAGAAAAAAATTGAATTTTTAATCCAAAAGAACGAATATTTTCAGCCAAAAAGGATGATTTCTACCAAATTAGTTGAATTTCCTGCAAAATAGTTGCATTTTTGTCCAGGAAAGATGCAATTTATCATTAAACATATAAATTTTTAATTAAAATGAAAAAAATATTTAAAAAAAATAGTGGAATTTTTATTCACAAAGGATTGTAGTTCTCATTTTAAACCCAAAACAGTACATTTAGATCAAAAGTAAATTTTCTTTAAAATAAATAGTAGAAAAATTATAAAAAATAAGTTAATTTTCTATTAAATAGTCAATCTTTTAATTTAAAAGTATGACTTTTCAACAACCTTGTTAAATTTTTCAACCAAACAGTTTCATTTATATCCAAGAAAAATGAAAATTCTACTAAAACAGGTGAATTAAAAAAATTTTTAGTTGACTTTTCAACTCAAAAATACGAATTCTAAACAAAAAGTTAATTTTATAGGAAATAGGTAAACTTTTAGCAAAACAGTTTCTACTAAAAAAATATGTTTCAAATCAAAAAGACCAATTATCAGAAAAAATATTTTTCATCCAAAAAAGATTTCAGTTGACTTATCAGCAACAAAAAATGAATTTTAAGCAAAAGGTTAATGTTCTACGAAAAGATTTACATTTCTCATCTAAAAGGACGAATTTTTTTCAAAAACAGTTGAATTTGTAACCAAAAACGAGCTCTTTAACAAATTGTTAAGTTTTCTAACAAATAATTAAATTTATAACAAAAAAGATAATCTTCAGGTAGAAAGTCTTTGCCAATTTGCAAAAATTATTTACATGAGTGAAAGACCCCCTCCCCTTTCCGTAACAAATCGTAACAAAATGTCTCGACCCCCTCCCCTCTATTTAGCTCTTACCTAATTTTATCACAGTATCTAATGAAGACGATTAGTACTAAAGTAATTGAGACACAACTATTTGAGTTATGATATATTTTTGGATTAAAATAAAAAAATAATATAAAAAAGCGTATTTATTGCCCCCCCCCCCCCACCCTGAAAAGGGTAACGTAATTTATTGACTGTCCTAAGTTACACTTGTGGCTCAATTCGACCACCGCGATTCAATTAATGAAGACGATAAATACTAAAGTAATTCCGGCACAACAATTACTGGTAGCTCGTAATTTACCCATCCCTAATACAATGTTGCATTAGGAGTGGCGAGGGTGCAATTCGCATTACCACATACGAATTGTTTGCCATGGATTGCTCTCGTGTTCGGCGATGCGATAATGAAACCACTCAAATAGGGACTATGTCTGAAAGAGACGAGAGAGAAAAGTGAAATGGGGATCCCAAAGGTCTTATTTATGACCAATGTACCTAATGCCTCCAAGCCACGAAACATATCCAACCTGCACAAATCCAGCTGCGAAGACACTAACATTTGGTACTACACTTCTTTCCAGACTTAAGTATGTTAGTACACTGGGATCACCATTTTACGATTCCCTTTTAATATTTCCCTTTTATCTCCCTTTTTATCATTTTCAGCCAAAATGGATCTTTTACTAACGTTACTTTCTTATCATTATTATTTTTATTATTACACCATTAAACCGTTGCCTCTTCGGTGTAGGTAACACTGCTCCGACCCAGGTTGCAGATCAATCTCTCTAGCAACCAACCCAAGTGAAGATCCTCACAAAGTTGTCATTTGAGTTTTCCCACTTGGGTCCATTAGTAACCAAGGTCTTTTGTTTCAAGCGCGATTCAATCTACTGACACTCATCTTGTTAACTATTTTCCGCCATACTTTTCTGTCCTGGCATACTACTCTAGCTTCTTTAACGTCCATGCATTTTTTCATGCAGGCTTTCGTGTTTCTATGGCTTCTTGTGTCCCTTCTAACTAGGGTCTAATTCACACATTCTAAACATTCTTTCCGCGGTCTGCCTCTGGGTACGCTGCTATTTACTTCACTGTCCCAGAAAGCGACTTATACTTCTCTGGAATCACTATCAACTGGCGCGTAACATGCAATGATTAATAATCTTCTAATTCCTACTTTCATTCTAGCCTACAACAATCTGGGAGATGCAAAATCATGATCTCCGAGATGCTAAATCGTTCTTTCATTCGAAAGCAGACCTGCTCCTTGACTGTGATGTGTTTCACTATCTACTTCGGACCATATTTAAAATTTGCGCTTTAACAACTTGTTTTCTATGTCCCTACTTTCACATTCCTTTTTCTTTGTTTCAGATACACATAAAATATTTAGTTTCCTTACGTGCATAGTTTTTTGTAATTCTTTTAACTTGAGATCATTCACCCCCCTAGCATTCCAAACACCCAGTCTCCATTCGTCGAGTTCGAGATCAGTAATTATAATAGTCCATTTTTCTTATTTTATTAAATAAAATGTTATATTTCTTATTTGAAAATAAACTTTTCGTTAAAATTCTACTTTTAGTCGGAAATAAAATGCTTTGAATAAAAAATTCGTCCTTTTGGAATGAAAAATTAAAATTCTTTGTTTAAAAAGTCATATTACTGATTAAAAAATGAACCTTTTGATCAAATTAATTTTTTTCGGCAGAAACTAAAATTTTTTAATAAAAAATGTATCCTTCTGGATTGAGAAATTAAAATTCCTTGTTCAAAATGTCAAAATTTTGATTATAAAATAAAATTCTTGTTAAAATTCATCTTTTTGTCAAAAATTTCAAATGCTTTGAATAGGAAATTCGTCCTTTTAAATTGAAAAATTAATATTCTTTGTTCAAAATGTCATAGTTCTGATTGAAAAAAAAAAAGTTTTCATCAAAATAATCTTTTGCGTCAGAAATTAAATTTTAATAATTAGAAAATTCGTCTTTACGGGTTGAAAATTCATCTGTTTTGGAAAAAACGATATATTTGTTATTTTAGAATGAACTTTTTGTTGTAATTGATCTTCTTATCGGGAATAAAACTACTTTGAATAGGAAATTTGTCCTTTTGGATTCAAAAATTAAAATTCTTTGTTCAAAAAGTCATAATTCTGGTAAAGAATGAAGCCTTTGACCAAATTAATCTTTTTCATCAGAAATTAAATTTTTTAAATATAAAATTCATCTTGATAGATTGAAAATTCATCTTTCTTGGACAAAAAGTTATATTTTTTATTGGAAAATGAACATGTTGACCAAATTAATCTTTTTCATCGGAAATTAAACTTTTCTTAACATAAAATTGATCTTTATGGCTCGAAAATTGATGGTTTTGGGGAAAAAAGTTATATTTCATATTTGGAAATGAACTTTTTGTTAAAATTCATCTTTTTGTCAGAAATTAAACTGCTTTGAATAAGAAATTTGTCCTTTTAGATTGAGAAATTAAAATTCTTTGTTAAAGAGGCATTAGATTAAAAAATATAACCTTTTGATAAAATTAAATTTTTTCGTCAGAAATTAAAATTTTTGGATAGAAAATTCATCCCTTTGGACTGAGAAATTTAAATTCTTTGGTCCAAAAGTTATAATTCTAATTAAAAAATAAACTTTTTGAGTTAATTAATCTTTTTCATCAAAAATTTAACCTTTCTTAACATAAAATTCATCTTTTTGGAGAAAAAAGTTATAATTCTGATTAAATAATGAAATTTTTCATTAAATTAATCTTTTTAATCAAAAATTAAACTTTTCTTAACATAAAATTCATCTAATGGCTCGAAAATTCATCTTTTTGGCGAAAAAAGTTATATTCCTTATTTGAAAATGAACTTTTTGTTGAAATTCATCTTCTTGTGAGGAATTAAACTGCTTTAAACAGAAAATTCATCCTTTTCGATTAAAAAGTTAAAATTCTTTGCTTAAAAACCTTTTGATCAAATTAATTTTTTTCGTCGGAAATTCAAATTTTTTAATAGAAAATTGATCATTAGCGCTGAGAAATAAAAATTCTTTGTTTAGAAAGTCATATTTCGGATTAAAAATAAACCTTTTAAATCAAATTAATTTTTTTCGTCGGAAATTAAAATTTTGTAATAGAAAATTCATCCGGTGGGGCTGAGAAATTAAAATTCTTTGGTCAAAATGTCATAATTCTAAACAAAAAATGAACTTTTTAATCAAATTACTCTTTTTCATCTTTTTTTCACAGAAAGTAATAGTTTTTATTTGAAAATGAACTTTTTGTTGAAATTCATTTTTTTATCGGGAATGAAATTACTTTGAATTGGAAATTCATCCTTTTGGATTGAAAAATTAAAATTCTTAGTTCCAAAAGTCATATTTCTGCTTAAAAAATGAACCTTCTGATAAAATTAATTTGTTTCGTCGGAAATTAAAATTTATTAATAAAAAATTCATCGTTTTGGACTAAGATATAAAAACTCCTTGTTTAAGAAGTCATGTTTCCGATTAAAAAATAAACCTTTAATATCAAATTAATTTCTATCATCGGAAATTAAAATTTTTAATAGAAAATTCATCCTTTTGGGCTAAGAAATTAAAATTCTTTGATTAAGAAGTCATATTTGTGATTAAAAAATAAACCTTCTGATCAAATTAATTTTTTTCGTCGGAAATTAAAATTTTTTAATAGAAAATTCATCTTTTTGGGCTAAGAATTTAAAATTCTTTGATTAAGAAGTCATATTTGTGATTAAAAAATGAACCTTCTGATCAAATTAATTTTTTTCGTCGGAAATTAAAATTTGATAAAAGAATATTCATCCTTTGGGGCTTGAAAATTCAAATTTTTTGTTCAAAATGTCATAATTCTGATCAGAAAATGAAATTTTTAACCAAATTAATCTTAATCTTCAGAAACTAAACTTTTTTTAATAGAAAATTCGTCTTTATGGATTGAAAATTCATCTTTTGTGGACAAATACTTATATTTCTTATTTGAAAATGAAATTTTTGTTAAAATTCATCTTCTTGCCAGGGATTAAAATACCTTAAACAGAAAATTTGTCCTTTTGGATTAAAAAGTTTAAATTCTTTGCTTAAAAAGTCATTTCTTCTGCCTAAAAAATGAACCTTTTGATCAAATTAATTTTTTTCGTCGGAAATTAAAATTTTTTAATAGAAAAGTCATTCTTTTATTAGTCTCAATGTTGTAATTCTTTTATTAGTCCTAATGTTGTAAATTTTTATTTATTATATCACATAAAATGAGAAAGTTGCTATAAAAATAAGGACCATTGAGCTCACAATAAAAAAAAATAATTTACAAAGTTTGCATAATGCTATTATGTATTTCAAAACTAGCTGTGAATTTTATCTCAAGTGTTTTCACTTTATTGGTAGTTATATTTATGGGTATTTATATCAATGGGTGGTGAACATTTTTTTAGAAAACATCATTGGTAATATAATTTTAGGAAATTCAGGAAAAAACGATTTATTTTTGCTTAAAACGCCCAAAATGTGAATTTGTTTATTTAATTTGTTTATAAAATAAGCAAATACTGATAGGTTTGAAATTTTGTTAAGAAAACATCATTGGAAATATAATATCAGCCAGGTCAGAAGAAAAAAATATTTATTTTTATCTAAAAATGCCCTTAAAGTGTGTTTGTTTATATAATTTGTTTATAAAGTGAAAAATATTGATAGGTGGAAAACATTTTTTCAGAAAACATCACTGGCAACATAATTGCAACAAGGTCGGAAGAAAAAACGGTTTCTTTTCGCATTAAAACGGCCAAAATGTGAATTTGTTTATATAATTTGTTTATAAAATAAGCAAATACTGATAGGTTTAAAATTTTTTTGATAAAAAATTATTGGAAATATAAGAACAGCCAGGTCAGAAGAAAAAAGATTTATTTTTATCTAAGAATGCCCTTAAAGTGCGTTTGTTTATATAATTTGTTTATAAAATAAAAAATATTGATAGGTGGCAAAAATTTTTTCAGAAAACATCACTGGCAACATAATTGCCAAGAGGTCGGAAGAAAAAACGGTTTCTTTTTACCTTAAAACGGCAAAAACGTGAATTTGTTTATATAATTTGTTTATAAAATAGGCAAATACTAGTAGGTTCTAAAATTTTTTGATAAAACATTATTGGAAATATAAGATCAGCCAGGTCAGAAGAAAAAAAGATTTATTTTTATCTAAAAATGCCCTTAAAGTGCGTTTGTTTATATAATTTGTTTATAAAATAAAAAAATATTGATAAATGGCAAACATTTTTTATAAAACATCACTGGAAACATAATTGCAACAATGTCAGCAGAAAAGACGGTTTCTTTTCACCTTAAAACGGCCGAAATGTGAATTTGTTTATACAATTTGTTTATAAAATAAGCAAAAACTAATAAGTTGCAACATTTTTTGAGAACACATAATT
>JAAAKG020216289.1:0-22070 GCA_010014905.2 Druon quercuslanigerum
AATATTAATTACTAATCCTGACGTAACTCACTCACCACGTTTACTAATGCGGATGTAGGCCGCCAGTTATTGATTTGGGTACTTGAACCCTACATATCGCATCATCATTGGTTACGCCCGGCCACCCGTGTAGAAATTTTGTCACGGCGCTAGCTGGGCCTAAACCATGAAAAACTTAGTCCAAAATTGGGAATTTAGACAGAACAAAACCTCTAATGAAATGCCAAATCCGGCCAGAGCCAAACTTACCGACCGACTTGGCCCTAACTTAGCTTTATTTATTTTTCTAATCTCAGGTACATAAATATAAAAAAAAATTTAAATAAAAAGTAAGTAAAAACATTTATAAAGGTCGGTTTCTTTCAATTTTCGTCCCAATCGTTGAAGTCAGTGAAAACCGTTCCAAGATGAGAAAAGACTGAGACTTAAAATAGTGGACTTAAATTTTTCAATAACAGTGCCTGTAAAATTAAAAATCAGCAAGTATAATTCAAAGTAAAAAATAGCAATGAATGTAAAGAAAGGTTTTACTTTATAACAAGAATAAAATATTTTTAAATATTTTAATTTAAAGGAAATAATTTTACAAATATCGAATGTGATGTTTATACCATCTGAATTTCGAACAGTTGAAACAGTTGGTATAACGTAATCACAATAAAAATAATTAAATATTTTTAAACTTTTCGAAACAAAATTTTAACAAAACAGTTTTTTTATTTATCTAACTTTATCTCTATTTTAACTAATTAAATAATCAACAGACCTTAAAATAAATTCAGAATTTTTAGCCTATACTAATAAAAAATATAGAATGATCACCAAAGTTTCACAAAATTGAACGCGTTTAAATTGATTCATATCGTTAATTATACTTTTCATCAATAAAATTATGAGAACAGTGAAATTATTTTCGAACAAGAGGCTAAATAATAATGAATATAATTGCATAAAATTATTAAATCAAAATTAGCCAATTTTATAAGCTATTTAAAAAAAGTTAACCTAACTGTCCTGGCTAGTGTATGAAATGACGATTACGTACGAACCTTAGCCTTCGTCACAGCGAATAATAAAGCTTGATTCGTGATTTAAGATGTTCAAAATCTAAAAAGATCTGCGAGAACTATGTTACATGAATAAACACAAATTACTGATGTTTTTTTTAGTTTTGGACTTTTAGAATGTTATAAATTGCTCGAGGCCTCGGAATGCGAAGACTGATTTTCACTTTCGTCATGTTTGATAATTTGAATCACAGTTTCAAAAATTTTTTCGGTAATTTATATAATCCCTATGCATTATATATAATGCCCAAAAGAGTCCAAAAAATTGTGTTAAACTCTCTATTATATACATTGCATAGGCATTATATATGTTACAGGGGAAGTATATAATCCAGGTACTATATATATTTCCTAGGCATTATATATATTATATAGGTATTATATATAATCCCTAGGCATGATATATATTCCACAGGCATTCTATATAATTTCTAGGTATTATATATAATCCTTAGGCATTATATATAATGTCTGTACATATAACTATATAACATCTGGCAGGAAGTTTACCGCCAAGGTTCGAAAGTTCGCGTGCGAACTTTGGATCCGTTATCACACATTTGACAAGCCAAAGCTGCTGATCATCAGGCTCTCTTTCTGTATTTTTTCTTGAGATAAAAATTCACCACACTGAAATGGCTAATTTTTACACTTTATTTGATTATATATTGTGGCTTAATGACTGAAATTTCAAAATCTCAAAAAAAAAAACTCCCTTAAAAGATTAATCCTAAGCATTTCTAAAAAATAAAATTTTAAAATTGGTTACAAATACGGCTTGGGGCGATAATATATAGCTAATTTCTTTTAAACAAAAAGAATGATTTGGCTCAAATTTTGTCAAAGTTTTCCTTAAACATGAAGGAATAACTTTGCCACTGGAATTTTTCTGTCCGCAAAATTTCCCTGCAGCCTTTTGTCCGTCAAAGTCTGAGGAAACGATTACTGACAGTAATCGTTTGCAATAATTTTTGTGTTGCAAATATAATAAAAAATCTGCTTTTAAAACATAATTGGCAACGTTAGGGGTTTTGTTATTTGGAGAAAAAAAACGAGATCATTTCGTCGAGCAGAAGCCGAGTTTTCGCGAGTTTAGTTTAAAAAGTCATTGATTTCGGTACAATGAAAATTTCCGGTTTTTATTTTTTAGTACAAAAAATATCAATTTGATTAAAAAAGATTCTTAGTAAAGTTGAGCGGCACGTCAAGCCGTGTATAGCCATACTTTTTGCGCATTGAATTTTCCAAGTTGGTAATTTTCGGAAATTTTTCCGCCTTTACGCAAGGCACAGGGTACACAGGGAGAGCGAATCCGAGCGGTAAGGACATTATGGAATCCACACGCTTCATTCCTCGCACGTTTCTTATCATTGTACCTTGAGAAAATTAGATTATTTAAAAAAAGTAAATGCTTGTTAAAATATCTTGAATGGTCGCATTATCTTTTACAATCCTGAAGTTTACTTTTTCTATGGATTTCAAACTTTTTTAACTTTTATGAAACCATCATTTAATAATTTCGAACATCATTTTTGTTAGTATTTTCTTAGAATAATGCTAGAAAGATGTATCTTTTCCTAAAATTGTTTATTTCTGGTTCACTTTTCGACTAGAGTGAGGTAATAATTAATTTAAGTTACCAAAACTAATTGTTTAAACAGTTCATTATTATTTTTAGTTATATTTTATTTTAAAAATGTAAGAATTATTATTATTATTATCATTGTTTTTACTGATCTATAAATAGGAATTAGAAAGAAAACATTTTTAAACAATCTATTTCTTCTTTGTAAGTAAATTTTACCGAAATAAAAAAGATATTTGAAATATTTTTTAAATTTCATATGTGGATCATATAAAATGTAAATTTTTCATGAAAAAGTTACTGAGATCCTTTTTTTAAAATTAATTTTAATATTCTGAACAATATTTGCAAGAACGTCTTTTTTTATGGCAAATGTGTTTTCAACTTCACGGGGCTTGCGGAACCTCTAAATATGATTTTATCAACTGGAAAAACGCATTTATTTTTTCGTGGATTTCAAAAAACTTTGGTGACGATAAGCTTGAAAATAAAAATAAAATTTGGACCACCCTATGGTTAAAAAAACCATTTAATTTCCAAACCTAAAATATAAAGTTTCAACAGCAAGTTTATTTTTTAGTCAAATAGCTAAATTTTTCACTAAATTGTCGAATTCTTATGCCAAGAAGATGAATTTTAAACGAAATGATCGAATTTTCAAACAAAAAAGAATAAACATTTAAACTCGTTTCAAAATTTCTAAATGGGACTGCGTAACTCAAATAATTTTTAAATAATAATTATTACAGTAATTTGGTGATAAATATATATTATTACAATTCCTAACTTTTTTTAAATATTTTTTTATTAAACAATTTTTTGCAACTTCTGCCGGTTTTCAAAAAGTGATTTTTCTCATTTCCAATTTTCGTTAGAAATAGGATTGAAAAGATAAAAAAATTTTCAAAATATTTAAGACTATTTATTTCAATATTCAAAAGTTCTATGTACGGCTATTCATAGTACATATTCAATGATAAAAATAATACAGTAAAAATACTTTTGTTCCAATACTAATTTATATTGAAATGGTATACATTTCTCAGGAACATATACTTAAACATATATAAAGTTCGTATTTTAGACGAAATCGAGTACCAAGCATGATGTTCGTGATGAGAATGTGTTCGTTAAAGCCCTAGGAGCTTTAACAAAAGAGAATTCAAAATAAAAAAATGACAGCTGTCGATGCTTGAGCCCCCCCCCCACGAAAAGCGCCATGAGAATGTGCCAGCGCAGCGGGAAGATTTAAAGAAAGTAATATTGGTTGAAAGTAATATAGGGCGATCATCATAGGCCCATAATAAAAAAAAAAAAAAAATATTTATAGAAATAAATAATATAATTATGATAAAATCCGCAAATTTTTGTGTACTTCCTAGAAATAGTTCAAAATAATTGATAAATTTGTACTGAAAATTTATTATATTTGTTTCAATTATACATTTATTTCAGTGCACCAACAAAATTCATTTATATATTTTTCATATTCTATATTAATTTTTAATATTTTCAACATTTTGTTTCAGCTTAATTAAAATTGTACAACCTGAAATAAATATTAATTTGTAAATATAATTTCATACTTTTATTTTAGTTAAAACTATTTGTTTGTATTCATGAAATGTACTCGCCGTATTCATTGCTATTGATATGAAATTATTTACTCAAAAACATTAATCTTTGATCAGCTGAATTAACAGAATTAGAGATTGTTATATCTAACCTTTAAGTACAAAAATATTTTTGCAAATTAATATTCCCCTTAGTCAGTGAAATATCAACTTAGAAAAGAAACGCTGATTTGATTAAAAGAAAAAGGAATTTATGTTTATATATTGTTCAGAATATTCATTTAAAAAAAGTTGACAAAACAATATTAATTGATTCAAAGAAACAAGTTCTTGATTTGAAGAAAAGGGAAAACTGTTTCAAAAGCAATCCAACTTATAAAATTAACGTCAGATTAAAAAAAATAATGTATTTTATTTTTAAATTTTCTTACTTTGATTTATCGCGTGAAGGATTTTGATTTACATTTCGGTTACATGTAATATTCTAAAATTTTTACTGATTGCTTTATTGTTGCCCATAGGAGTATCATTGAATTCATCTACGTTTAATATGTAGACCGCACCGCTGTATATATTTATTTTTGCCCGCTTCGAAATGCCATTAATACGCGTATATAATCCACGAAGAATTGTATTATTGCGCCCCAATATTGCCAAGACATCACCAGTGGATGTTGCTAAAACAATTTGCTCTTCGATTGGCATAGGCTTAGCTATACCACGTTCTCTTCTCAATTCAAGTTGTTTATCCTGAGGAAAGGTATATCTTCGAATTTCAAACACCCGGTGCGGATTTTTATTCGGAATAAGCCTAATAAATCTAAGTTGTTCCATTGGAAATCCGAGTATTATTGAAGGATGACGCCTGGCAGGATACCTAGACCTGGCACGAGGAGACCCCTGGGCAGGAGGAGATCTGGTCCTGGCACGAAGAGACGGCTGGGCAAGAGGAAGAGTACTCACTGGGAAATTTCTCTTAGGGGAAGAAGAAGGTTCGCGACGACGAACGCTTGGGAGTTCTTCGACATTATTAGATGCATTCTCGGACTGTGAACTTAAATCTGCAAGAAGAAAAAGTATTATATTGTTTTTAAGCACTTTAGCGTGTCATAAACTCCTTGTGTCTGAAACGTGATACAAGACTGTCCTGATTGAGTCTTTCGATTTAATATTTGAAGATTTATTTACATTGAATATTTCTAATTTTTCATCCACTAAAACTGCCGTCAGTTTTTTCAAACTGATCCTGGACTCTACAGAGTAGGCGATGTTTCTATCTTATCGCCCATATAAATAAATCAATTCATATTGATTTTTAAGAGAATAGTATTCCTTCAAAAAGTGAATTTTTTCTTTGATCAAAGGATAGACTGCCCAAACTTTCATATGTATCTCGTCAATAAATAATTTAAAATAGCGCAATTATTGATGATAGAAGCAGTCCCTGAGAAAAGTAGAATCCCAGCCAATCAGGTTTTTTGTAACCGCCACAGAAAAAATAGAAATTAATTTCTGTTACAGGTAATTTTCAAGTAGATAACACTGAATTTTTTCGCATCGAAACAAAATACGATCCTATAGGGTTTGACGTGGTAAATATTTACAGTAATATATTATGATCCTACTTGGTGCATACGATATTTTTTATAACAAATGGATTATTTCTCAGATTTTGTGCAATATAATTATGAATTTAGCCCATATTAGGAGTCCAATAAAAAAAGCATGAGTTTCGGTAATTTTAAGGGCGAGTTTTACCATAAATTGTCCAACATTCATTTTAAAATGTCTAAAATTTTCGAAAATTTACGAAAATTTTTGTTAATTTATGATGTTATTGTAGGTAATTTATTGCAACTTACTATCAATTTCACAAAATTTATGTATGCATGGAAATTTTCGATTATTTATGATAATTTTACAATTAAATATGTTAAATTGCCATGAAATAAAAAAATTGGAATTTTAAACACTTTTATAAATTTCCAGAAATTTATGAAATATTTGGTAGTTTATGGTAGTAGTACGGGTAGTTTATGGTAATATTACGGGTAGTTCATGGTAAATTACCATAAAATTAACCAACATTTAATTTGAATATGTCTATAAGTTTCTGGAAATTTATGAACATTTTTGGTTGTTTATGATATTTTTACGGGTAAATATGGAAATTGATCATAAATCACCCACAATTTAATGTAAAAAATTGTATGAAGTTCTGGAAATTTATAAAATTGTTCGGTAATTAATGGTAATATTTCATATAATTTATGGTAACTTACCATAAATTGCCTAAAATTCAATTTAAAAATGTCTCTAAATTTCCGGAAATATACGGAAATTTTCAATCAGTTATGTTAATTTTGCATGTAAATATGAAAACATAAAATAAATGGTTGAAAATTCAATTTTAAACATTTATATTAATTTCCAAAAACGTATGGAAATTTTTGGTTATTTATGGTAATTTTACAGTTAAATATGTTAAAATACCATAAAATACAAAAATTGCAATTGTAAACATTTTTATAAATTTCCAGATATTTATGAAATATTTTGTAATATATGGTAAATTACCATAAATTGACCCAAATTTGATTTGAATATATCTATAAATTTCTGGAAATTTATGAATATTTTTGAATATTTATGATATTTTTACGGGTAAATATGAAAATTAATTATAGATTACCCAAAATTCAATTGAAATTTTTTTAATAAAGTTCTAGAAATTTATAAAAAATTTTATTAATTTTTGGTAATATTACAGGCAAATTATGGCAACTTAAGATAAATTACCTAAAAATCAATTAAAAAATTTATATATGTAATTGGATCAATTATATATTGGAACTTTCCATACATTACCGCAAGCTTATATTATCTGTAATCAAAATTCCCTTACAGTTTTTACGATGAGAGGACCGATAATTTTAAAATGCGAGCTCATAGATGCATAATTTTCATTAATTACAACTGACGTCACTTTTTACTCCCTAGGGAGTAAAGAGAAGAGCTTTAGCTACGCTTCATAGACGTCGAGAAGGACTGAAATATATGTCATAAATATGGTTGTGCATATGTCATAAATAGTAGATTACGTGCCTAGGGGAGAAAGGCAGCGATTTCCGACGAGCGTGAAAGGCGGCCGCACGAGCGAAGCGAGGGCGGCATTTACACGAGTAGCGAAATTGCCTCCCCCATTGTCATAGCGTCTGAGGCATGGTGTGTAAAAAACTGGTTGCAGGGGTTAAAAAAATTCCCGAGCAGTAAATAACTTCACTCTGATTTTCCGAATTTTTTCTGCACGTAAAAATATTTCAGATTTTGTCAAATAACGCTCACTAACTCTAAGCCAATATGGAAATTATTAAGTAGCAAGAACATTATAATAAATTATTATGCTTACCAATAGAGTTCAGAATAATGAGAATGGTAAAGATGAATGTAAAAACGATCCTCATTTTTTTAAATGCAGGAAAAGGACAGTGCAGAATTCTGAGAACAGCGTAAATTAATAATAATTTGACGTTTAAGTTATATATACTATTCTGAGATATACTCTTTTTATCCTATCTCGAATAGATCGTGAAGGTCTCGTTTCTGGGGCTTGATGAGGTAATAAGCAAATATATTTAGCAATGAATAATTTGCGTAAATCATTGATTATTTTGTTACATGCTTATTATTTTACCTTGAGAAACTCAGACAATTAAAAAAGGGAACCAAAAAGATTTCTAAGAAACAGTATATTTTCCACACAAAAATATAAATTGCTAGAAAAAAGATGGGTTTCAACTAAATAGTTGATTTTTCAAGAATAAAAAATTTTTTCGAACAAAATTGTTGTATTTTTAACGAAACGAGAAAGAAAATTTAATCAAAAAAGATAAATTTTCAATCTCAAGGACGAATCTACCATCCAAAAAGAGGAAGGTTAAATGAAGAAACTGAATTTTCGACCAAAAAAGTTTAATTTTTAAACAAACAGTTGAATTGAAGCGTTAAAATTCGTCTCTTTAAACAATTGTTATTACTTTAATTTCCTGTAATATAATATTTTGTTGATTATCGTGGGAAATTCTATAACATAAAAATTTTCTTTATAAAACATTAATTTCTGACGCATAGTTCCTGTTTTGTTCGTGAAAAATGTTATTAAGTAAAATTAAAAATCCTTTCCAGCCAATTTATGTAAAAGACAAGAATCAAAATAATATTTCGTTGGATCAAAAAAAATAATTTTGGTTTTATGACAAAAATTATTCATAATTTCCAAGAGATCAGTAGTCTGTAAAGTAAATTCAATCCCTGTTACATTCAAAATTAAAAAAATGAAATAAATACCTTAAAAGTTAAAATCTGACAATCTTGAAATATTTGCAAGTAAATTTGGTTTGTATGTATTACCATAATATGAATTAAGCAGAGCGCAAAGTGGGTGGTAATCGTCACAACATTTATATCTATTAGGAATTTTTTTAATTTAAGATTCACTAATTGCGTGATAATTCTTCTGCAGGATAGCTAACTGAATATACAGACTTTATTTTAACATCAAAATTTTCCGTGATTATTGCAAACTGATGCTATTTGACGTTAAGATATTGCAGTCAAGCCTCTCAGCAGTGCGCCTCTCAATAAGGCGCCTCTTAATAAGGCGCCTCTCAATAAGGCGCCTCTCAATAGAGCGTAGTAAGCATGCATTAAGAAATAATTATATTCTGCAATTATAAAATCATATTTATTGTTATCCAAGAGATATTTTTTAATTTGAAAACCTTAAAGCATACGCGTTTTTTTTACTTTTCTGTTAATCATGAAATCGTGGGAAATAAATCAGTCAGCCGTGCAATTGTTAGAATGAAAATATACATACCAAATATGACCCAAAAATCCAAAAACTACATTTTTGCGTAAAATTGTTAATTTTCAACAATCTCTGTCATATTTTTTATAAAAATAACTACTAATTGGCAAGTTAAAGTACTTTATTAGTTTGAGAATCATCTGATTCATACAAATAGGTTACAGTTCCATTCTAAAACTAGCTGTTATTCTAATCAATAAAAACAAAAAACTAAAATAAAGGTTGATGGCATACATTACGATATAATTAAGTATAATGATCAATCGTGAAACTTAATAACACAATAATTTTTTTGATAAAATTTTTATCTGGATTATTTAAAATGTTCAGCCAGGCATTCCTTATCGCGCACAGATCACTGCATTCTGTAATACATGAAAATCTTACAGTTTTAAAAAATTGACATTCTACTAAAAGATGGTACACAGGTTCAGTATTAAAACTATTCTCATGGCAGTAAATACAATAAACATCAACATTCAAACTGCATGTTTGATTTAATTTAGGATAAAGTATTAGAGCATAGGGCGAGTGAGATCTCTGTAAATCTTCTAGATATAATATTTTATCATAAGCTCTTATTCATGCTAATTTATTTTTTTGTAGACCGGCAAGAGAGAGAACATCCCAATCGCCCTCCATCCCAAACTTTTTAAAAATACTTCTAACCTCACGGGCCCAGTTGTATTTCTCTAGGGTTGATAAATCACCTTTCATTCTATCCAGTTCTCTTAATCTTAAGTAAAATTTCTTTGGATATCGATCGTCGGACATATTCATAATTTTCTCTATCCAATTAAGAATTGACCCAAAAACTCTAACTGCAAGTTGAGAGGCACCTATTTCTAATTTAAAAGCATATCCAGCAGTATTTTGTGAAATATGCAGGATTCTCTTGTAAAAACTGGTTTGAACTCTTTCTATGAAATCTAAATACCTAATACTCCATATATGTGCACCAAAAATTAAAACGGTGGTTAAAAGACTATCGAAAAGTCGAACAATAGGGTTCCATGAGTTAAGTTTTAATCTGTGAGTCAGAGGAATCGTAGATCCCACCGCTAGGTTAGATTTACGAAGGGCCTCATCATTCGCCCTGACAAAAAGTGCAGATTGGGTGAATGAAGTGCCCAGGTAGATATAACTTTTGACAATATCAATTTTGGAGGTTCCGTACATAAAAGAAGGGTATATTTTGTTGTGTCCATGACCTCCCTTTCTGTAGATTAATATTTTTGTTTTGTCCATGTTGACTTGTAGCTCATTTATTCTACAGTAATCCAATAATCCTTCTAGAATCGTACGCATTCCAACCAAAGAGTACGCAAAGAAAGCCAAATCATCGGCGTAAGCTAAAAGCACTATTTCTAGCAAATGGTCTATTGATACACCTCTCATACCTTTATCATACATAAATTCTTGTAAATCAGCAATGAAAAATGTAAAAATTGTTGGACTAAGAACCTCTCCTTGCATGACTCCTTTCGTTACATCTAGTGATCCAAATATGTCCTTATTTCCCTTGACCGCAATGTTAGCTTTAGAGTGGAAACCTATTACCAATCTAATGAACTTTGATCCACAACCTTTTGAGATTAACTTGTTCCATAAGACGTTATGATTAACCGAGGATAAGGCAGCATTAAAGTCTACGTAGAGTACAAAAACTTTGCCACCTTTCAGTCTCAGACGACTTTGAATGATTGCGTTAAGGATGAAGATCTGAATCGTGCAACCTTTCGCCCTCCTGAAACCCGCCTGCCACTCTGGGAGGAGTAGCATGTATTCAGCCCAAGCTGTCAGCCTTTTGGACAGAATCTGTAACATCCCTTCTCTTGTGAATCATTCTAAGAAATGTTTGCGACCACGATATTCAAACCTTTTCTTCGTCCATTATTTTATTAAATAACAAGTTTAAGTACAGGATCAGATTTCCCGGTAATTTTTTTTTAAAAGTCATAGCTAATACCATCTAGACCAGGGGCCTTACCATTTTCCGACTGTTTCAAGCTTGAAATAGTTTCATCGAGAATTATATGTAAATCAAGATAGGGATTTCGAAAATTATTAATCGTTATTAAGTAATAATTTGGATCCCGGGCTGGGTAGAGAGATTTCAGGTACTGTTCTCATATGTTTAAGTCTATCTCCGCTGTATACGAAGGTTTTAAATTATAGCTATATACTATCTTGAAAAATTGTTTGGAGTCGATTGCATTCGCGAGAGAATCTAATATGAAATTTTTATAATCTTCTTTCTTGTAATCTAATAATTTTGCATATACTTTCTTACAATATGTATAAATCAAAACCACATTATGACAGAATTTTTGTTCTTCGCGTTTCTTAAGTACTTGTTTCAGCTCTTTTTTACTTTGACTGCATTGTAAATGAAACCAAAGCTTAGAACGACTCAGCTTTTTAGTCGTATTTACAGTCACGTTAAGTTTTGTCGCTGTCTCTTTAATAGCATTAATTAAATTGTTTGAAAGGTCATCTATCGAAAATATTGCAGGGTTCCTATTTGAAGGGTAATGAATAATTTCTTTGAATTTATCAGCACAGTCATTATTCTATTTAAAAAAAGGGATTCTTGAACAGTACGAATAATTTAAAGTCGAGTGATCTAATATCGTTATTGCCATAGAAAAGTGGTCCGATCGTTTCAGGACCCTCAGTAACTGGAAATCCTCGATTGACTGAATTTCCAAACCATTATTATGGTTTCATTTCGTTCAAACTCCTCTTCAGTCCCTGCAGAATCTTGCTACGTTTTGAGCAAACTCCGAAGTATGAGTTTAATTTTTCGAAAAAAAGGTTTTAATGTATTTTTGGACCACCCTAATGCATAGAGCTCGTATTGTAGCAAACATATTAAAAGCAGCAAAGCGCGCCTTATTTAGAGGCAGAGCATGCAAAAGTCTCGAGGTGCGGAGGACGTTGGTGGGGGTAGCGCGCTTCCGAGAAAAATGCATATACGGCGCCAAGAGGTTCCCTATTGAGAGGCTATATGCTACCTACTGTAGTGTGATGTTACATAAGAGCGTAATTTTAGGTTCATCATTATAAATGTATCTTAATTTTTCTTCTAAAATATTTTCGCCGGAGAATAACAAAAAATTAATAAAAAAAGTCTTGAGAATGATAATACATTGACTTTTTATTACAATAACAAGTTATTTGTAAGATTTTTATCCAACATCGCATCATATATAATTATGTATTTCATTTTTGCAGTTTCTTCAATTCAATTATGGTGTGGAAGATTAGGGTTTACATTTCGCTTACATGCAACACTCTAAAATTCTTAATGATTGGATCATGGTTGCCCAGGGGGATTTCATTCCATTCATCTCGGTGAAGTACGGATACCACGCCGCTGTTTATGTTTATTTTTGACCTTTTTGAAACTCCATTAACACGCGAATATATTCCACGAAGAATTGTATTATTACTCTCCAATATTGCCAAGACTTCACCAGTAGATGTGATTAAAACAATCCGTTCGTCAGTTGGCATGGGCTTAGGTAAACCACGTGTGCCTCTCAATTCAAGTGGTTTATCCTCAGGAAAAGTATATCTTCGAAGTTCAAATACCCGGTGCGGATTTTTGTGTAAAATAAGCCTTATAAATCTAAGTTGATCCATCAAAAATCCTAGTATGAATAAAGGACAATGCCTGGCAGGAGGAGACCTGGACCTGTCACGAAGAGAAGTCTCGCCAGCTGGAAGAGTTCTTCCTAGAGAATGTCTGGCAGGAGAATAAGAACGTTCGCGCCGAGGACTACGAGGGATAGGCTTGCTATTAGGTGAACGTTCGGACTGTGAACTTAAGTCTGCAAGAAGAAAAAGCATTTTTTAAAAAAAAGCGAGTCCTGATTAAATATTTATTTTTAATATTTATTTATATTAAATATTTTTAATGGTTCCTCTATTCAAACTATAAGAATTGAAAAACCGCCCGACCAGTAAATGAATTGACTCTCTTTTTCTGTCTCTCTCTCTCTCTTTCTCTCTCGGTCTGATGAAAATAGCAGCTTATTTTAGCTAGCACAAATTGATAAAAAAGTAAAAAAAAGTCACAAAAAGATTATAATAACTTATTCTACTTACGAATAGAGTTCAAAACTACGATAATGATCAAGATCAGAGTATCAAGGTTCTTCATTTTTTAAATTACAGAAACAAAGACTAATGCTGAATTTTTAGAACAGTGTAACTATTGAATAATTTTATGTTTCATGTATTTATACCATACAAGATATTTTTTATCTTCTCGCGTATAGATCATAAAGAACTTATTTTTTAGGTTTAGCGACGAAAAAACTCAATTTACTTATCATTATGTAATTGATTTATTCCGGTTGGGACTAACTCCTCGCACATTTGTTATCATTTTACCTTGAGAAAATAAGATCATTAAAAAAAAGTAAACGCTTATTAAAATCTTTTGAATTGCCCCATTATTTTTTACAATCCTTGAGTTTCCTTTGTCTATGGATTTCAAACTTTTTTCATTTGTATAAAACCATTATTTCATAATTTCGAACATTGTAAAACATTATCAGCAACCTAAGTTATGGGCATTTTTAATCATTGCCTTGTTCTATAAAACATAATTTCAGACTTTCCAGCCCCAAATGCTCCTAAACTAAAGGAAATTGACCATATACAAATTTGAATTTTACGTCACATTAAGACTGTTAACGCTTTTTGATTTTTTTATAAATGATTATTCTTAGAAATGAAATAAAACCTAAAAATTTTCTTAACTTCGAAAAAATGTCAAAAAAAGAATATTTTAAGAAACTAAAATTGTTTACATAATTTTGATTTGTTTCAACTTGCAAGAGTATTTTTGAAAACCCTCTTGTACTTGAAAATAATAAATCTGTAAAAAATTTGGTGAAAAATATATTTTGTTGTGCTTTTTCTTGGTAAACTATATATATCAGAGCGAATAATTGTGATATTATTCAGGTAAATTTTTGCACTGTGATCATTGATTCCAAAATTTCTAACGTATATAAAATACATTACTAAATATTTTTAAATTACCTACTTATGAAAATTTATGCACAAAATATGAAAACGCGATATTAAACCTCAGCATATAATAATCAAACAATTTATTCATTCTAACGTCACAATTCGTTTTAAAATCCTAATTTCAGAATGCTTCAATTTTTAAAAGAAGTTTGAATTTAATAATTTTCTAGGTTTAAAATAAGAAATTACGCTTATTTTTTTAGCGATCTTAGAATAATTTAACTTTAAAGGTTCATATAGTTTGAAACTATCATTTTAAAATTATTTCGCAACATCTGTACAAATTATTTTAGTAGAATAAATATCCAGCTCTACTAAATGTGAAATTGAGCGCCTAAAATTATCATACAAAATAAACTTTGAGGTCTCTTTGAATAAAAATTGGTGAAATTTAAATAATTACTAGTTTTTTGTTTTTTTCACGAGGGCTGGTGAAAAATGTTCTTATAACACACCGAGAAGGGTCTGCACTTCTCGGTAGTGTGGGATTATTGATAGCATCACTACAGCGATCTCAGTATATATAAATATAGACAAATATCTTAATTTGATCGGTATAATGATACTACCAACGACCCACTAAAAACACCACCCTTTCTCCTTAGCATGATTCCCTCTCCCCGGAACCCCTTTTGCATTACTTCAGGGGGGAGTTCTTCTTCAGCCGTGCCTCAATTCCCAAGCCAAGCACCACATCGTCCCCGGCTGATGGTCTGTCCGGGTCTTCTCGTCCTTTACGGCGTAGAGGTAGCACTGCGGAGTGCTTTCGCACGTTGCAGCCCTATAGTCTTTTTTCTGCCTGCGGCCCTCTTACGGTCTAGGCCCTCACAACTTGCTGCAATATGGCCAAAGCCTAGGCAGCAATAGCACCTCTGGACCTCCGTCTTTCTGCATACGCGGCAGGGTACCCATCCTATCTTTAGGTGTCCTGTCCTCACAAGCCTTGCTTTAACCTCCTCCCTCATTTCTACGAAGGCCCTTAGATTGCCTCTGAAGGCCTTCTTAGTAAAACTAACCTTTATTTCACCACACGTAGCTGAACAAAATGTTTACACACGGCAGCTTCCAATTCATCCTCCTCCGTTATTATGTCGAGGTCCAGAACCTCGACCTCAACACGGAAGACGAGTTCGCGTGCGCGTCCCCTGTCCCCAACCACCACCTTGATAGCAGCGGACAACTTTGTTCTGCCGTCCGCTGCAGGTCCTAGCTCCGCCAAAAGCTCTCCGCCTCTGAATTCCTTGACGCCCCTGATCTTCACTCCAAGGGCGTCAGACTTCACGTTTTGCTTGAGGGCCCTGAGGACCTCAGCGTAGGTGAGACCCTCCGCCCGTTTGACGAGAACCGCATCGGTCTAGATCGCCTTTGCTTCGATTCCCTCTCTTTTGCCTTTAGTGCAGGTGCAGGCACCCCTCTTTCATCCTTTTTGGGAGTTGGGGATGTCGCTTTTCAAGTTTGGGTCCTCGGCTTCTTCGTCCTTGGCCTTGAGGAACTTGCCTCGACGGGACTCAGAGTGAGCTCCCTCTCTCGCTTCCCAAGATGGGGAGTGGGAGTTCCCACAGTATCTTCCGTCTTAGTCTCGCTTTGGCTTGTGTTTCTATTGGCTTTCCGTTTTCGGGCGATTGCCCTCCTTCTCGCAGTTCTCCCAACGTTCTCTAGCAGATCTCTATGAAGCCCTTCGGTGGTCACAGAGTTATCTCGAAGTTGGTGCAGGATACTCTCCGGCTTCTTCAGTCCCTCCCTTATTAGGAGCCACATGTTTTTTTCTCGCTACTAAATGCTTCTATACTGCCTCACAGCTCTTATAAGAGATGGTATGTCTCTGAGAGTTTAACATCCATTTTGGCAATGTGCACCTTATTAGCCGACAGTTTTCTCCTGTCCACCTCCTCCGTAACGTTCAAAGGACGACCCAACTCCTCAAAAATGCTCCGCTTCACTTGTTAAACATCTCTTTGTAATTGCTGCTCCATAGTGTCCTCACGAGTAGCTATGGAAGTAAGGGTTCACCCCCGCAGAGTCTCGCATGCAGATGTAAGGTACTCTAGGAGGCGACCTGGTGTCCTAGATACACCGTTCAAGACACCAGTCCCTGGTGCCACTCAGTACTCGGCACGGTTGTTCACGCCTTGACTTGGGGTTCTAAGTGTGTTTGATCCGCGAGGCGTATCTTATTTCCGCCTTACCCTCTGCTTCCAGCGAGTATTCCCCTATCCGCCGTCTGGGGACGCGCCAAGTAGGGGTGTCACCTCCCCTCCAACTACAGACGACTGCAGTAATTACTAGTGCAAGTTTATAGATTAAAATAGAGAAAAATGAGCCACCAAATAGGAGTAGAAAACTAATAATTCTGTTAGTTAAGATGTTTACTAATTAAGAAGTACAAAGCAACTAATTGCTTGATACAAATAAATAAATTTACTTAGGACCGTATATAATAATTTTAAAAAGGTTAGAAAAATGGAAGACATGAAAAATAGAAAAGTTTAATGAAACGAAGCTATGGTACACTATTCTTTTCTCTCTTGAAACAAGAAGGCTATATTCTGACATTGTAAACGTGACACAGCCTGTCCCAATTTAAAAGCATTGCTAGATAATTGCTTGAACAAAGTTAAGAAAAATGAGAATTGTCTAGACTTTTTGAATTACTTTGCATCAGCTATAAATATGAATTTATTTTCTTTATTTTCCGTCCTATTATTTTTCTGAAAAATTTGTATTTTTCTATGCATTTTCAAAGATCTCAAGAGCATCGCAATATTTTGAAGATTCCTACTAAAATTCTAAATAAGTTTTTTTCAAATAATAATTTAAAGTGAATTTTTTAAAAGATTTTAATACTTTTTTAAAACATTTGACGTAGTTTCGAAAAGGAATCAGGAAGACTATAGAATACATTTTTTAATTGTAAAAGGTTTTTAAAAAATGTTTGAAAAAATTCATTCTTTTTAAGATTAAATATAGAAGTTTTGAAAACATTTTTGAAATAATTAAAAATTTGAAAAGATATCGAAAAATTAAAAAAAAATAGATTGTTTATAATTTTTAACAAAAGGCAGCAGTAGATTTTTATAGATTCTGAAGAGACTGAAAAGAATTGATTTTATTCAGATTTATAGAAAAATGTATCTTTATTAAACGCTAATTTTAGGAGAAAATTCTAAAAAATTTCAAAACATTATTTACATTCTTAAAAAAATGACCGTGGCAAGTTTTTTTTCTGGTTGACAATTTTTTTTTAATTGAAAGGAGAATTCGAATTGATTAAAAAAATGCTCAGATATTTTGAAAAAATGGAAAAAATAAATTAAAATTTGAAAAGAATGTCAAAAATGTCCAAAAATAATTCAGACGATTTCAAGACGATTTTACGAATAATCTGAGTCAGTTGAAACAACTTGTCAACGTTAAATAATCTGGAACGTCTCGAAATAACTTTATAAATATTATCTTTACGTTGTAAGTTAAAAAAAATTTAATTCCTCATTCCAATCATTTTACTGAGTCCAATAAATTAAAATATTACTTTAAAATTTATTAAATTGAAAGTATTTCATTTAAATAATTATTTTGTAGCGTGAAATTGAATAAAATACTTTCAATTTGAAAAAATATTATTAAAAATATATTTAACATCAATTAATTTTTTTCCAAAATATTTAATTACTGTTTTTGTAATAAATAATATTAATGACAAAAAATTTTGTTTTAACTTTTTGGCAATTTTATCAATTTTCGAAATTTTTTATTGGAAATATTTTTCCTTTTCGGGAATTTTACAACCCCGGAATATTATCTTTCGGGATTTTTCAGTCGTCCCATAAAAGTAATAATTAATTAGTGAAATTAAGGAAACTCCTGAAAAAAATTGAAATATAATAATTCCGTAAATAATATTGCGGGCAAAGGAAAATTTTTCGAATTTTGCAATTTAATGAAATTATTTTGTATTTAATGTATTATTTTTACGTTTAATTTTTTATTTATTACTTTACCATAAATATTCAAAAAGAAACCGTTTGTTCCGTATTTTTTATGCAAGGTAATTTCGTTCCGATGAAAATACATTTTCGTGTTTAAACACGTGTAGAAAACGAATTTGACATTATTTCTTATGGCCTACTTTTATCTTTTCGTTATTTACTATCACATCAAATTCTTCGATAACTGTAATTATTATAATAATTAATATTATAAGATTTAATATTATAATAGTATTCGTTATAAAATTTTGCATCCTTTACAATTTTTCAAAAATATGCAAAAAACATACTTTTTCTAAACCAAAAAATACACATTTTACACTAAAAATTAAATGGTTAAAATTGCAGTTAAAAACCATTTTTTTAGCAAAGTATATTAATTATTTTACCAAACAGTTTAATTTGAACTAAAAAATTAATTTTCAACTAGACTGAGGAAGCTTCAAATGGATTTTTAACTTTTTATATTCCTCTTTTTGGACGAAAATTGATGTCTTCAATTAAAATTTTTAATATTTTCAAATTAATTCTTTCGATTTTAATATGAACTTTATTTAAAAATCCAAATATTTAATCAAAAATTAATTTTCTTTATTCAAAAATTGAATTTTTTGCCACACATTTGCATTTTTAACAAAAAATATGAATTTCTTTGAAAGAAACCGAATTTTTGGTTGCACATAAACTTTTTATTATTCTTTGTGTTACTATTTGACAATTTTTTAATTATTCAGATTCGAGAATCTTATAATTTTTCGTCGTCAATTTTTAATTTTATGCAAAAAAAGAAAATATTCGAAACAGAAAATTCCCGAAATTTTACCATGAAAAATATCGTTCTTCAAACAGTGTCATTTACTTTTAAAAAATGTAATAATTAAAGGGCTTGATGAAACAACCCTTTTTTAATATTTTATTTCTCTTTTTTTAATTATTGTTTATATTCAGAATAATTACAATTTTTAAAAAATGTCTCAATGCACCTTTTTTTTGTGGATACTACTTTTTTTAAGTACTCTTGTGATAAAATGCATGTTTTAATATTTTTCTTTTGTGCAAAGTCTTATAATATATTTTTATACATTCTTTCTTTTCATAAATTTGAAACACATTTACCAATAAATCAGAATATTTTTTGTAAGAAAATCATTTTTTAACTTTCATATATTTTTCTTAGTTACTGATATTTAAATTTCGAACATCACGTCCAAAAACATGACGTTAAAATTTTTGTTTGAAAAAATGTAAGCAATTAAAAATTGTCCTAAAAATTTTGAAAAATTCTTCAACATGAACAAAAATGACCTTAAATTGCCTTTCTTAAGTCGCTTCGAGATTCTTAAAAAGATTCTGCATTTCTTATTAAAACCTAAAAAGTCTACGTAACGTTTTCAAGTTTTCGAAACATTTTCAAATTTTAAAAAATTTTTGAAAGATTAGAAAAACTTCTATATATTTTTTAAAAATGATTTGAGATTGTTACATAGTTTTTTAAAAATCGTTTAAAACTAAAAAAATTGCCTAAAACATTACAGATTATTTAAAAAATTTTAATGTTTAAAAATGTTTCGAAATCTTTTATATGTTCTATTCAAAATTTTTTTTAAATCATCTGAAATTTCCCAAATAATCTCAAAGAAATTGAAACTTTCTTGAAATCTTTAAAAAGTCGCCGAAAAATAAGTATTTAAAAAAATGTGAATGATGTGAATCGTTCGAATTTTTCGAATTTTTCGAAAATGGTCAATTTTTAACAAAACAGAAATTAATTTCCAACGAAAAATATAAAAGATTGATGTTTAAGCTAAAACAGATATTATTTTTAAATAAAAAGAATTAAATATACATCCAAAACAGATTATATTTAAACCAAAAACTGGAATTTTCAAGGACAAAAATAATACATTTTCTAACAAAAGGTACAAATCTTTAAACCAAAAAGATGAATTTAAAAATATATAATTGAATTTTTAACCAAAACATTTTTTCACTCGAAAAAAACATTAACAAAATTATACTTTCAGCTGGAAAATAATTTTTTATCGTTAAAATAAAAATTTCGAATAAGAGTATAATTTCTAAGTTTATTTGTTTTTAAGTTTATATAAATATAATCTAGGCTTTTAAAAAAAATTTAAAAGAAGAATTAGGAAAATATCAGATAAATTTGCGGAAAACTTGAAGAGTTTAAAATATTTCAAATTTAGTTCAGTAAACCAAGGACATTACGGCAGTTTAATAACACTTTATTTCGAATACTGTAAAATGAAATAGGGTAATATTTCATGGCACAATATGAATTGTTAAATAAAATTTCACAAACAATTTCATTGTTTTTGAATCTGTCTCAATGTCGCGTTTACAATGTCAGAATATGACTTTCGTGTTGTTTGCACAGAGATAAAAATAGTATATCGTCGCGTGGTTTCATTAAACTTTTCTCTTTTTTACGTTTTCTATTTTTTCAATTTTTTATAATTATTATAAACATTTCTATATATTTTTTTTCGAAGCAATTAGTTTTCCACTATTGAATTAGCAAATAACGCGACTACTAAAATCGGCAATTTTATACTTATTTTTAGTGGATTACTTTTCCCTAATCCAATCTGTTAAATTTAACTAGTAATTAGTTAAATTTTACTAAATTTAATTCAGAGAGAAAAAAAGTCTTAAAAACTAAAATTTACTTCTTCAAGAATTTAATTTGATGCTTATTCCATTTTTGTCTGATTAAGAGAATAAATTTTTTAAAAATATTTTATCAATCTCGAGCGCAAAGGAAACAAATATAAAATAATGGCGCATATATTGCAAATGCTAACAAAATAAAAAAAAATGTTTTTCTAAAATTTATTTAGAATCGTCTGTATAAATATTTTTTATAGTGTTCCAAAAGTGCAACAGTGAAAAATGCTTTTTTCCGAGTTTTTGGATGACTTTTTTAAAATTCTATTTCATTTCTTTTAATTTACTGATTAAGATTTTCAAGGTCTGAAATTGTTTGTAAAAACATGTACTTATGACAATTAATTTCTAAATTTAATTAATTTTTTATCGTGACTAAGTACAGTTGCATTAATTCTATTATATAGTGAATTCATTTAATTATTTTTTTCACGTCTCTCAATTAAAAGCATTGCTTTCTAATTGTTTGAACAAAGCTTAAAAAATAAGAATTTTATAGAGTTTTTAAATTACATTAAATAAACTATAAATATTAATTTATTTTCCATCGAAAATTCTAATTATTTACCAAGATTAATAAAAATTATTCGCCTCGCATGAGCATAAGCTGAAATACATTTGCATTTTGATGACTGAAGATAATTATTTTAATTTAGTAGGTTTTAATGCAAAATATACTTTAATATTTTTATAAATCAAAATTTGTAAAAGTTAACTAATTTCGAGTGAAATTTTACAGATTTGATTAGCCAAAAGTGAGTTACCAAAGATTAGTGGAAAATTACTAACGTCAAAGATTAAATGAATGTACTAAGGACTGTATATGAAAAATTTAATGAAATGTTATAAAAATGGAAAACTTAAAAAATATAATTGTTTAATAAAATTATGCGATTCTGTAAATTTTTTAAGGCTATTGAAATAATAAGTAGTTCATACTGAGAAATTGTTGATGTGACCTAGTCAGTTTTCGTCTTCAAAATATTGCCTTCTAATTGTTTTGTTTGTTTGCTCGAGTGGGGAGGCCCTTAAACTTCTGAAAATGAAGTCTTGAATTTTAATTTTTAAAATATATATTCTGAGTGAAAATTTAATTTTGCATCTTTTCCTCTTTATAAAAAAGTTGTAGCTTTTTTATTTTTCGAATTATTTACGAAAACGGTTTTTTCGAAGACGGTGGATAATTTGTGCACAAACAGTTTATAGCGTTTCGGGGGTCGAGCGAATTTTGGACAAGCGAAAACTGTCAGC
>JAAAKG020216300.1:0-47450 GCA_010014905.2 Druon quercuslanigerum
AATCTTCTTGTTTAAAAATTAATCTTTTTAGATGGGAATTCAAATAATTCAGTTTAATATTTATAATTTTAGTGGAAAATGCATGACTTTTTTTGACATTCATTTTTCAACTGTAATTTGGTTAAGATTTTATGTATTTTGCTAAAAAATATTATTTTTGGTAGAAAATTCATTTTTTTGGTTGAAAATGAAACAATTTGGTGAATAATTCACATATATTGTTTAAAATGCAATATTTTTCCTTGAAAAGTTAGGATTTCGAAAGAGGTTTAAATTTATTTTTATATAGTACCTACATTCATTTTCTCTGAATATGCAACGAATTTGAAGAATAATAAAATAAAATAAAGATTTTAAAGTGTAACTAATTTTTTCTTAATTAATATTTTTTTCTTGCAACTTTTTTACTGAGAATGTAACTATGTCAGTTAAATATACCATAGTTTCAGTTTAAAATTAATCGTATTGCTTGAAGATTTAATTATTCTAGTTCAGCGTTTTAATAGAAATTATTTTTTAACTTAAAATGTAACTTAATGTATCTTATTTAATTGAAAATATATGTATTTTGAAAATTAAACTTTTTTATTCAAGTATTTTGTTGAAAATTAATCTTTTTTAATTGAACATTTAACTATTTACTTGAAAGTTTATTTTATTTGCTGGAAAACTAATTCCTCTAACTGAAAATTACCCTATTCTTTTTTTTTTTTTGGTTAAAAATTCAACTGCTTGGTTGAAATTTTATTTTTTCGGTTGAAGATTAGATTTTTTATTTGAAAAGTTGTTATTAATTAAAAATTCAATCATTCTTATTTTTTTAAATTCTTTTATAAACATTCAATTTATTCGGTTAAAAATTCATCTGTTTGTTTGAAAATTAAACAATTTCGTTAAAAATTTATTTTGCTAGGTTGAAAACATATTTTTCTAACTTAAAATAAAATTTCATCCTATTTGCTGTTAAAAATGTATCTTTTTTAGCTGAAAATCATCTATTCTGTTAAAACTTTATCTTATTTTGGTAGAAAATTCATCATCTGTTTTATAAATTCAATTGCTGGTTTGTAATTTTGTTGATTGAACATAGTTGATTTTAATTAAAATTGAATTTAGTTATAGTTAAAAATTTAACCAAAATTGTTGGAATTTCGGTTTTTCTTTTGTTTAAATGATTTTTCTACTAAAAATATAGCTAATCCGTTATTGCTAAAGAATTGCAGAAAATTTTTTACTTTTTGATTAAAATTTATATTTTGGTTTTGAAAGGTTTTTACTAAAAGTAAAACTATCCCTAACGAAAAAAATTGCAAAGGCTTCATTGAAAATTTATTTTATTTGCTGGGAAATTTATTCCTCTAAATAAAAATTACCCTATTCTATTGTTTGTTGAAAATTGATTATTTTTTTAAGTTGAAAATTCATCTATTTTTTGAAAATTTGTCTTTTTTGGGAGAAAATAACCTTTGTTGGTTAAAAATTCAACTGCTAGGTAAAAATTTCATTACAAATTAATATTTTTTGTTGAAAAAGCATTTATTTTGTTCCAAATTATTCTATTTGGGTAGAATATTAATCTCTGTAGTGAAAATTTTATTTCTTCGGTTAAAGATTAGATTTTTTTTCTTAAAAAAGTTGTTATTAATTAAAAATTCAACTATTCTTATTTTTGTAAATTGTTTATAATAAACATTTAATCTATTCGGGTATAAATTCATCTGTTTGGTGGAAAATTAAACAATTTCGTTAAAAATTTATTTTGTTTGGTGTTCTAGAGTGAAGTGAAATTTCATCCTATTTGCTGTTAAAAATTTATCTTTTTTAGTGGAAAATCATCTATTCTGTTAATTTAGTTACAGTTAAAAACGCAACCGAAATTTTTGTAAATTCGGGTTTTCTTTTGTTTAAATGATTTTTCTACTAAAAATAAAGCTATTCCATTTTTGCTAAATAATTGTAGAAATTTTTTTGACTTTTTGATCAAAATTCATATTTTGGTTTTAAAAAGTTTTTACTAAAAGTAAAACTACCTCTTACGTGAAAACTCAAATTCGGAAAAACAAAGAACACCAGAATTTTGGGCTCCCGAATTCACGAAAAAAAATTCCAAAGACAATGAATGAAAAAACATCCCCATTAGTAAAAATTAAAACCTGGAAAAAAACAAGCAGAAGAGCGATCTTTCTCTTGTTTTAAAACGAATAAAAAATTATTTAAAGAACTCAATTGGAAACGAATTTCTTTCTGCTTCAGCATCTTTTGTGGCGAATGCAGATCTTGTTGGTAATTTTTAAGTGATTAAATAAAGTTATTTAGTTAGGCGTATAAAAGGGAATTTA
The DNA here is from genome assembly GCA_010014905.2 of Druon quercuslanigerum. Taxonomy (NCBI): domain Eukaryota; kingdom Metazoa; phylum Arthropoda; class Insecta; order Hymenoptera; family Cynipidae; genus Druon; species Druon quercuslanigerum. The sequence continues at coordinate 2,340 of JAAAKG020216300.1, forward strand.
CTTTTGGTAAAATAATTGAACTTATTCATTAGTTATTAATTTTAGATTTTAATTTTGTTTTTGTCTACTTGTCTAAATCAATATTATCAAAATGTTGATAAAACTTTAAGATTTTGAAAAAAATGTCTCTATTTCCGCTGGGATCTGAACCCAGGTTATTTAGAAAACAATAACACAGCAGAGGCTTTTTTCGAAAATTATATTTTGTGGTGGGTCGGGGGCCCAAAATTTGTTAATATAAAATAAATAAAAATATTTGTTTCTCTTTGCAGACAATGTCACATTGCCGGGATCTTCTTTTCCTTTTTTTACCTGCTGGTAATCGTGCGAATACCATGGTTGTTCGGCTTGGAGGAAGCCAGTGGACACACAAGTTGTATTATGATGCTGCTTACATTGCGTCTCTCGGGATTGGGATTTGAAATCAATTCTGCAGCGACAGCCCCTGAGGATGATCCGCAAAGTCTTAAATCAGAGGCCTTAAAAACTATCACATTCATGGACGTCTTCCATTACGGGTTTAGTTACATGGGAGTTATTTCAGGACCTCATTACCGTTACAGAACATACTGGGATCATCTTCATCGGCCATTCTCCGATTACGATCCCCATATCGATATTACACTTTACAAACTCAAGCAAATTACCTGCTTTGCTCTCATCTTCTTAGTCACGAGCAATCTCTTTCCTGCCGAAGTAAGTTTTTCCTTTTTTCTTTATTCTTTTATTTTATTCAAATATTATTACACACTTTTTTCAGGGAATTAAACGAGGCAGGCATTTAGATACTTTAGATACTTTAGATACTTTAGACTGTTTAGAGATCGAGAATATTATTATATAACCAGGGTGTCTACCCTACCTGGAAAACCTGGAAAAACCTGTAAATTTCAGGGAATTTTTCTTAAGTCAGGGAATTTTTTTCAAGCGCGTAGTTAATTTTTTTTTTAATAGCAATATTAAATGTAATAACACGCTCTTTTCTTTGAAATCAATTTTTTATCTGAAAGTTCAGTTTATTAAGTTTATTCCAAGTGCAATTTGAACCATTTTGTTGAAAATTTGAACATTTCTTTCTTTTTTTTTTATATTAACAAATTAATTTTCCTACTTAAAACAAACTATTTAATATTCGGTTGAAAAATTATTTTTGGTTGAAAATTTTGACCTTTCGGTATAAATCAATCTTCATTTAATGATTCTAGTTAAAGACTCATCAATTTATTTCAAAATTCATGTTTTTGGTTGCAAGCTCAACTATTTAATAGTTAATGAATTTTCAACCAAAAAGATCAATTTTAAAATCAAAATTTTAATTTAAACTAAAAAAAAAGCTTAGCTTATTCACGTAGTCAAATTTTTAACCAAGAAAGGCGAATTTTTAATTAAAAAAGATTAAATTTCAACAACAATAAACTAATTTTCAATAAAATACCTAAATATTCAACAAAGTAAATGAATTTTCAACCAATACCGTTGGTGTACCTAAAATACAGATTTCAACCAAATGTGTAATTTTCAACTAAAAAAATCAATTTGGAATCCAAAATGTTGTAGTTAAATTTTTAATTAAGAGCATTAATTTTGAAGAATAAAAATCAAGTTTTAACAAAACACGGTTTAATTTTCATTGAATTTTCAACCAAAAAAGATTAATTTTTAAACAAATAGTTTTAAAAAATTTTAATCTTTAATTTAGTTGAATTTTTAACAGAGAAAAATGAATATAATTTCATTATAAATGAAAGATTCTACACAAAAAAAACAAATTTGTAAAAAGTTAGTTCAATCTCCGACCAAGTAGTTCAATTTTCAATAAAGAAACTATTTTGTTGAAAATTTGAAAATTTCTTTATTGTTTTTTTGTTATTAAAAATTTTTTTTTTTGTTGAAAATGTTGACCTTTTGCTATAAATCAATTTTCTGGGCTAAAAGTAATTCTTTTGATGGTAAATTTAATGATTGTAGTTAAAGAATCATTAATTTATTTTCAAAATTCCTGTTTTTGGTTACAAACTCAACTATTTAAATGGGCGAATAATTATTTTAGTTGAAAATTCGTAACTTTTGTTGAAAATATATTTTTTAACTGAAAATTGAACCAGTCAATTGTTATTTGACAATTTAACTTTTTAATTTAAAATTCAATCCATAATTAAAATTCATTAAAAATAAAACAATTAATATTAGTAAATTAATTCAAATGCTTGAAATTATTGAATTTTGAATTGGATTATTGAAATGATTGTTAATAAGATATTTAAAAATCATAAAAATAAATAAATAATTAATTATATTAAAAAGTAGATGAATCTGTAATAAAAAAGACGAATTTTTAACCAAAAGGAAGAATTTTCAACAAAAAATTTGAATTTTCGAATAAACATAGATTAAATCTTCAACCAAGTAGTTAAATTTTAACAAAATAGTTAAGCCTTTATCCAAGCAGTTAAGTTTTTTAATAAAGTAGATGAACTTTTAACCAAAAAGATAAAATTTAAAACCAAAATTTTAATTTTAAACTAAAAAAAGCTTAAATTTCAACAAAAAAAAACGAATTTTTAACAAAATATTGAAATCTTCATTCAAGTAGTTGAATTTTTTATCAAGAAAGACGAATTTTTAAGTAAAAAAAGATTATTTTCAACAACAAACGATTTTTTAATAATATACTTAAATATTCCATCAAGTAAATGAATTTGCAACCAATACCATTGGTGTACCTAAAATACGGATTTCAACCAAAAAGTGTAATTTTCAAATAAAAAGATCAATTTTAAATCCAAAATGTTGTAGTTAAGTTTTTAATTAAGACCATTAATTTTTAAGAATAAAAATCAATTTTTAATAAAACACAGTTAAATCTTCATTGAATTTTCAACCAAAAAAGATGAATGTTTAAATAAATAGACGATCTTTCAAACAAAAAATTTAATATTGAAGTAAAAATGATTAGGATTTAAAAAAACGATTAAGAACAATTTAAATATTTTATTTAATTGAATTTTTAGCAGCGAAAAATGAATTTTCGACCAAAAAGATGAATTATTATCTACCTGAAAAAACGAATTTCAAATTTTGTAGTTAAGTTTTTAATTAAGAACATTAATTTTGAAGAATAAAAATCCATTTTTAACAAAACACGGTTAAATCTTCATTGAATTTTCAACCAAAAAAAAAGAATTTTTAAACAAATGGAAGAATTTTTAAAGAAAAAGTTTAATATTGAATTAAAAAATGATTAAGATTAAAAAAAATGTTTAAAAAATTTTAACCCTTAATTTAGTTGAATTTTTAACAGAGAAAAATGAATATAATTTCATTATAAATGAAAAGTCCTTTTTAAATAATAAAAATGACAGAATAGAAAAAGACTTGGACAATATTTCTTTGCACTATAATTTAAGGCTCACATTTTATTTAAAAATCGCCCTTAATTCCCATATTTTATTTCACAACAAAATTGTTTTCTACAGAAAAATATATTTTCTCATTTTATTTGGTTTTCGTCTGGTTTTATTCCCTTTTTATGCATTTTTTGTTTGTTTTTTAATTAAATTTTCTTAATTGTTTCAGTACATTCTAACGGAAGACTTCTTGAACAGAAGTTTCCTCTACAGGTTTTGTTACATTTATCCCACATTCATAACATTCCGTATGAGAATGTTTATTGGAATGATTCTATCCGAATGTGTTTGCCAAATGGCAGGATTGGGAGCTTATCCTGCGAAAAGTGAGCCCGTAACTGGTCTGGGACCAAAGAATTATAAACTCGCAGAAACGCTGTAAGTATAGCGACACTTTTTTCTTTTCTATATTGCTTTTTAGTTTTTATCGAAATCGAGAAGAAGCGCATTTTCATTACTAATTAGAGTAGACTCTCACAAAGCGTCCTTTTCCGCAAAGAGCCCTTTCTCACCAAGCGCCTTTTTGCACTAAGTGATTTTCTTACCAAGCGCCCTTCCATTATCTCTATTTTCGGTAAGCGTCTTGATCGGGACACAAGGTGCGCGTACGCGAGAATATATTCTAAACTAATAATTCATTGCGTCTCAGAAATATTTCCCGCCGGCTTAACTGAGCAGGCGCTTAGTGAGAACCACAGTCTCAAGCACCGGGCGCTCTGTGAAATTCTACGATATTTTAGAAAATTTTAATTCATACATTTTAAGCAATTAATTTTTCATAAGGGACAGTACTTAAATTACATAACAGCTAAAGGCAGTGGGAGGCGTTGAGACATTTTTCTACGATTTGTTACAGTAAGGGGGGTGGGGGTACAGTTTTCTTAAAAAGACATATTTTGTTGTTGCAAATTCAACTGTTTTGTGAAAAAATCGTCTTTTTGGGTTAAAAATTCAACTATTTTCGTAAAACATTAACCTTTTGTTAAAAAAAAAATAATTTTGTTGCTGATGAGGCAACTGAAATATTTTATGGATGAAAACAATTTTATCTGAAAGTTTGTCTTTTTGATTTAAAATTTAATCTATTCTAGAAGAAATGTTTTTGTTGAAAATAAAAATGTTTTCTAAAAAATGTACTTTTTCTTTCAAATTCGTATTTATTTGTTGAAAAGTCAGTTGAAATGTTTTTGAATGAAAATTCAACTTTTTTGTTGTTGAAAATTCGTTTTTTTAATTTAAACATTCACCTGTCTTAGTAGAATTTTCATTTGCCTTTGACAAAAATGCAACAGTTTGGTTGAGAATTTAACGACTTGTTAAAAAGTCATATTTTTTGGTTAAAAATTGGATAATTTAGCAGAAAATTTACTTATTGTTTACAACTCTTATTTTGGTGTTGAAAATTGAACTGGAGTCGTCTTTAAAAAAAACTTTAATTTTTTTTTAATTCATTTGTTTCAGAAGAAATGTAATATTTCCTAAATAATAATGCGCCTATTCGCTTGAAATTTTAAATCTTTTTTTAAAGTTTTACTTTTTTATTTCTAAATTTACCTCCTTTAGTAGAAACTTAATCTTTTATGGATAAAAATGCAACTGTTTGTTTGAAAATTCAACAATATTGTTAAAGTCATACTTTTTGGTTGAAACTTTTGCTGTTTTGTTAAAAATTTAACTATTTTATAGAAATTTTACTTTTTGTTTAAATTTAATATTTTGGGCGTTGAAAAAAGAACTGCAAACTCATCTGGATGGAAATTCAACAATTTTTAAAATCTTTAGTTTCTTTTGAATTGAAAATTCATCTGTTTTTAGAGCAATTTCATCTTTCTTTGATAAAAATGCAACTGTTTGGTTAAAAAGTAAACTAATTTGTTAATAACTCATGCTTTTTGGTTGAAAATTCTGTTTTTTTTTAAATTTAATTATTTTGTAGAGTTTACTTTTTGTTTCAGATTTATATTTTGGTGTTGAAAAATGAACTTTTTTTATAAAAAATTCATCTGTTTGTTAGTACAAATTTCATGAATCTTGAATAAACATTCAACTATTTGGTAGAGAATTCAACTATTTCGTTAAACTCATTTTTGTTAAAAAAATCATATTTTGATCGTAAAAAGTCAACGGAAATCTTTTTTAACAGAAAATTCACTGTTTTTCGTTGTTGAAAATTTATCTTTTTGACATAAAAATTCATCTTTTTATTAGAATTTTCATTTTTTTAAATGAAAATGCAAATTTGTTGTTAATAATCATTCTTCCTTGCTTAATTGTTTAACTTGGGTAATCGTTAAACTACATTATTAACAATGTTTTTTTATTAAAGCCTTTTTTTGGTTTAAAAATTATTTTTCAACTGAAAATGTAATGTTAATTGCAAATATAAATTTTCAGTTTTTTAAGAAATATTTATCTTTTCAAGTTGAAAAAGCAACCATTTATTTACACATTTATATTTTTGAGTTGAAACTTTATACCTTTCAGTTGAAAAATCCAGTATTTTGTGGAAAATTCGTTGTTGTTTTTTTGTAGAAAATGTAACTGTTCCATTTTTAGCTAAAAAGGTATCCTTTTTAGTTCGATATTCAAGAAAAAAAATGCAGGAAAGAATTGGAAAATTCATCCTTTTTAGTGAAAATACTACTTTTTCGTTTCGTCTTTTTTGGCAGAGAATTACTTTTTCCGTTTGAAAATTCATCCTAATTGGTTAAAAACGCCTATTTAATTAAAAATTATTGTTTCGGTAAAAAATTTAATAGTTTTGTAAAAAATAGGTGATTTTTGTATAAAAATTCATCCTTTTCAGTAGAAAATGAACTTTTTTGTTGGAAGCTCATGTTCTCTCTTCTAGAAATGTAATATATTTTTATAAAAATTTGTCTGTTTTTAAAATTTAATTCTTTAAAAATTCAGCTATTTTACTAGGAATTGCAACTATTTGGTAAAAAATTCATCGATTTTTTGAAAATTCGTTTTTTTTAAGGTAAAAAATTAATTTTTTTTTTAAATCATATTTTTGTGGGGAAGAATTCAACCCTTTTGTTAATATCTGGTCTTTTTTATTTCGATGTAATTCGTCGAATATTCGGTTCTTATGTTGAAAAATAATTTTTTTAAACTGAAAATCAAAGTGATCCATTTTTGTTTGAAAACTGATCTTTTTTAGTTAAAAATTCAACTGGGTCCTTACAAATTATTTTGTTTTTGCCGGTTAGAATAATCAACTATGTATTACATTTTTTTAAATTTATCTTTCTACATTAAAAACTTTCTTAAAAATTCAACTGATTTCTTAAAAAATTTCATTGTTCTATCAGCTATTACTTTTTTTGTTCAGAATTCTTTTTTTTTGGTTCAAAATTGAACTATTTGGTTGAGAATTAAACTATTTGGGTTATTTAATTTGGGTTTAATTATTATTACAAGATATTCTAAAATATTTTAGCACGTTAAATTAATTAAATAATACCAAAAATGTAATTAATCATTTCTTTAAAAAGTCTCTTAAGTTTTTGGATTTGAATAAAAGTTTTAAATTTCTTTTCTAATTCCTAACTTTTCAAGTTGAAAGTTGGATTTTGGATAGAAAGGCGAATCTTTAACCAAAGATTAATTTTCAGCGAAAAATGGAATAATTGAATTTTCAGATTAAAAAAATTATTTATCCACAAAAAAAACAGGTTTATTTTTTAAACAAATTTAATTTAACTTTTAACCAAGAACTTTTATTAATAAAGATTAATTTTCGACCAAGAGAGATGATTTTTCAAAAAATACATTTTTGTTAAGAATACATCTTTCTATGTTAAAAATAATTTTTTTTTAATATCAACTATTACTTTTGTTCAGAATTTATCTTTTTAGATTGGAAATTAAACTATTAGGTTAAAAAATAATTGTTTTGTTTGAAATATCAATTATTACATTTTTATTCATATTATTATTAATATTATTCATTTATTATTTATTAATTATTTATATTATTTTTTGTTTCTGTTTTAAATATGAGTTAGAACATTTTTTTCCAGAATTTATATTTCTAGGTTGAAAATTGAACTGCTTGTTTCAAAAATCAATTATTTTGTTGAAAATTCAACTCTGGTTCAAAATGTAACTATTTTGTTAAAAATGTTTTTTTTCTGTTAAAACATCAACTATGTATTAAATTTTCGTTAAAAATTCATCTTTGCTGGTTAAAAATTGAACTATTTGGTTAAGTATTCAAATGTTTTATTGAAAATTGCATTAGGTTGTTAAAAAGTTGAAATCTGCGAAAAAATTATACTATTAAAAAAATTATTTATATTTTTTTAATTGAAATATCAGATATTATTTTGTGTTCAGAATTCATCTTTCTGCGTTTAAAACTGAATTTTTTGGCAGAAAATTGGGACGACTGAAAGATCCTGAAAAATAAAATTGCAGACATTGTAAAATTCCCGAATAATAAAATTCTCGACAGAAAATTGCCGAATTATAAAATATCCGAATTTTTATGGCTCTGTTTTATTGATTACAAATACAATAACGAATATTTATTTTTAAAAATTATTTTTAATGTTTAAACTGTTGAGAATTATTGCTTGTATGTAAAATAACAATCATTTTGAATAAAATATTTCTAGGTGACGATTTTTTTAATGTGCATAGTGTTTAAAAAAATACAAAAAGCGTTCGCAAAAATCGAATTTCAAATTTATATATATATATTTTTTATTGAAAATCGTTTTAAGGTATGATGAAAACAGTGGGTGATGTTTTTTGGGTTCGAGGGGCAAATTTGGTCAATTTAGAAGGTGTAAATAATCCAATGTTCAAGTTTGAAAAATGAGAATTTAGCTTACAGCTATTAAGTTAAATTTGACCAAATTTGTCCTTCGAACCCCCAAAAAATCACCCTCTTTTTTCATTGTACCTTATATTGATTTTTAAAAAAGTATTTGTAAATTTAAAATTCGAGTTTTTGCGAAAGCTTTTTGTATTTTTTTAAATTCTATGAACTTTAACAAAATGCGTGATCCAAAAATATTTTATTAAAAATTATTACTTTAAATTCAAACAATAATTTTAGAAATTTTAAACATTAAGAATAATTTTAAAAAGTTAATTATTGTATTTGTAATCAATAAAACATATTCATGAAAAAATTGTAATTGTTTAAATTCGGGACTTTTCCAATTCGGATATTTTATAATTCGACAATTGTATGTCGGGAATTTTATTATTAGGGAATTTACTAATTCGGTAATATTATAAATTGTCGTGAATTTTATTATTTGGGTATTTTCCAATTGGGTAATTTTATTTTTCGGCAATTCTATTATTGGCGAATTTTATTATTCGGGAATTTTTAAATTCGGGAATCTTACAGTGTCGCGATTTTTCAGTCGTCCCAGAAAATTTAACTATTTGCTTAAAAATTGAACTATTTTGTTCATTTTTTAAATTTTTAATTATCAACTATTACCTTTTATTTATTCAAAATTCAACTTTTTAGTTTAAAATTCTACTCTAACAGAAAATGGAACTATTTAAAAAAATATATTTTCAACATTTTCTTTTGAAATTAACTCAAACTGTCACTTTTTTGTTGTTGAAAATGCAGTTATTTCATTGAAAATTTAATTATTTTGTTGGAAATTTAGCTAGTAAATATTTTCTTCAATAAACAAGTGTTTATCTGAATTTTGTCTTCTTTTCTAGCTCAAACGATTTAGAAGAACTAAAGAAAGAAGAAATAAATTTCGAGGCAGTTCACAATATGTATGTGGAAAAAGTGGAAACTTGTATAACAGTGAGAGAAGCTATGAAAGTTTGGAATACAACCGTCCAGTTTTGGATGGCCCATTGTGTGTACAAAAGATTTCCATTTAAACCACTGAGAACTGCAGTTGTCTTTTTACTTTCTGCAATTTGGCATGGATATGCCCCTGGATATTTTCTCTGCATCGGCCAAATTGTATTCTTTTTGCCAATGGAAGATATTTATGTCAAAATCTACAAGCAATTAGAAGAAAATAGTCTTGTAAGTATGAAATTTTATGCATTTGGTCCGAATTTAATCGATGATATCAACTTTTGTCCGCCCCAAAAGAAAAAGAACCTTCTATCTTTAATATTTTGTTATTTTTAATTGAATTAATTTTGGAATTTTTTAATGACCATAACTCGGAATCCGAGTTATGGTCAATATTTTATATACCCGCCCCCAAAAAAGATAATTCTATCTTTAATATCTGTTTATTTGAATTTGAATTAATTTTTTTATTTTCAAGTGGCCATAACTCGGAACCCGAGTTGTGATCATTTGAAAATTCCCCCTTTTTCTTTAGATTTTTGGCATTAAATCATCACGAATCAGTAGTTTTTAGTGAAGTGTCTTAATATTTTTTAGTTTTTCAATTTCCAAATGACCATAACTCGGAACCAGAGTTATGGTCATTTGAACATTTCCACATTTTTTGATATTTTCAGCATTTAATGACTACCTCAGTATTTTTCAGTCAAAAATAGAAAAAATTGAAATTTTTGAAATCCTAAAAATCCCAAAATTATGGTACTAGACCTTTTTTTTATTTACCAAGACTTCGATATACTGTTTCACCCGCTAGTGTCAAAAGAAGACTCGAGCTGCAATGCTTTTTTGAAACAAACTATTACGTTTTTTGAAACGTGGTAATTTTTGTACTGACCTCCCCCCCCCCCTCCCAAGGAGAGATTTTAAGTTTCCGCCGTAGACCAAAAACTATTAGGGTAGTTTTCTTGCAAAAAATAAAATCTTTGGCTCTTAATTAAATCCATAGAATTTTTTTAATGCCCTAAGATATTTAGTCTTTTTAAGTACTCTGAAATTTTTAAAATTCTTTGAAATTCATTAAAATATTAGAAATCTCTATGAAATCTGGTATTTCCTGAAATCCTGGAAAATTTATTAAAATTCGTTGAGATTTTAAAATCAGTGAAATTTTATAAAATTCTTTTTAATATTTTCAAATACTTTAAAATATTTCCTTAAAATAATCCTTTGGATTATTTTGTGAGACTTTTTAAAACTCAAGACATTTTTTACAATTAAAAAAAAATGTAAACTTTACCAAATCTTTTGAAATCACTTCAAATTATTTAAATCTATTTTTAAAAACCCTAAGATGCTTAAAATCCTTATAAATTTACCCTAAGATATTTCAAATCCTTTAAAATCTTGCCCTAAGATCTTTTGTAATTCTCGGAAATCTTTCAACGTTCCTTGGAATTTTGTTAATTACCCTAAAATTCAAAGCTATTTAAAGCTCTTTATGAAATTCCTCAGCGTTTTTTAAAAATACTATAAAATCTATAAAATATTTTAGAATCACTTAAAATTATTGAAATTTATTAAAAATACTCTTAAGATATTTACAATATTTTTAAAGGCTTTGATTTTTTATTAATAAAATATCCCTTAAACCTCTAAAATTCTTTTAAATCTTGGGTAATACCTTAAAATACCCTAAAATCTTTCATATCTTTTGAAATCACTTCAAATTATAGAAATTTATTATGAAACCTTTCACAATTCTTAAAAAGCTTCTTAACTATTTGTTCGAATTCTTCAAAAGTGTCTAAATATTTCTTTTAAATCACTCAAATTCATTGTTTTTCCGTTTAATCCTAATTTCTTATAAATTGCCTCAAAATCTGCAAGTTATTTTTGGATATTTTCGGAAATCTTTTGAAGTCTTTACATATTTTCTTAAGATTAATTTTTCTGAATGAAATATCATAAAAAATTTCCCAGGAGTCTAAACAATTTTTATTGTTATTATAAATAAACCTTTCAAAATCCTTAAAAAAGTTTCAAATTTTATATCAAAATTTTCCAAAATCTACATTTTTTTATTTTGTTGATATCTCACAAACTATTTAAATTATTTTTAAAATGTTTTCAAAACTTTTTAATATATTTTAAAATTTAAATTAAATTCTTTATTTTGTAGAAATTCTTGATGTAAGTTGTTGGCTTTAGGGTCAGGTGAATTGAAACTGATTAAGTTGTTACAAACGTCAAAATTTATTATTGAGGGTCAATATAATCCCCCAGCGATTAAATTCTTTATTTTTAATTATTTTTTTTATTCTTAATTAAATTCTTTTAAATTTCAAAACTGTCTTAATATATTCCAGATTTTTAATTTACAATTAAAAATCTCGTGAAATGTTTTTAAACATTCTCCATCTAAATAAAAAATTATTTAAAAACTTTCAAGGAATCTTAAATATTTTTTATTATCTTGAAATCTTTAGAAATCCTCAAAGTCTTTCAAATCTTCCAAAATCTGTACATTGTTTTATATATTTTGAAATATTTTAAAGTTTTAAATTACTGTGGAATCTTTAAAAAATCTTCTAAATTTCTCTTAGACTTACTAGAATTTTTTGTAAATTAATAATTGTCCAATTGTTATTTATAAACAAAAATTTAACACAAGCTTTCAAATTTTATTTCGAAATTTTTAAAACTCTACATTTTGTTTAAATTTTGTTTACATCTTTCCAAATTTTAAATTATTTAAAAAAAAATTTCCAAACTTTCAAATATCTTTTTAAATTGTTCAAATTTTTTCAAAAAGTTTTTAAAACCTGTAAAAAATTTTAATAATTGCCTTAAAATATTCCAGATTCCTTTTTGACAATTGAAAATCTCGTGAAATGTTTTTAAAAACTCTCCATACACTTATTTTACAAAATAAAAAATCATTAAAAAATTTTCAAGGAAACTTAAGTATTTTTTTTTTATTATATTGAAATCTTTAGAAATCCTAAGAATTTCGAAAGGTTAATCATTAGAAATTTTCCTAAAAATCTTTGAAAACAAATTTTACTCTCTTTGAAGCCTTTCAAAATTCATAAAAAGCTTCTAAACTTTTTGTTTGAAATCTTCCAAAATCTGCATTTTCTTTTATATTTTATGAAATATTTTGAAGTTTTAAATTATTTTGAAATCTTAAAAAAAAAACTTCTAAATTTCTCTTGCACTTACTTGAATTTTTTATAAACTAATAATTGCCCAATTCTTATTTATAAATAAAAACTCAAAACTGTCACTTCCAAATGAAATTTTTTAAATGATATAATTAAAACTGTAGTCTTCAAAGTTTAAAATTAGCACATGGAAATCTGAAAGATTCGAGGTTTTCCATTTGCAACAATTCAGTTTCAAATGGTTCAGGTTTGAATATTTTATTTATAATTTTATATGAAAACTCATAGATTGCTAAATATAAAAAATTGCCCCTTTTTAAATTAAAAGATTTCAAATTGAGCGTTGTTAAAAATGGAATATTTTAGACTGAAACAATATTTGAAATAGAAGAAAAGCATCTTTTTATTTTTATAAACCTTTTACAATTCATAAGAAGTCTCTAAACTTTTAAATTATTGTGAAATTTAAAAAAAAACTTCTAATTTTCTCTTAAACTTACTCGAATTTTTTCTAAATTATTAATTTCCTAATTGTTATCTAATAAATAATAATTCAACACGATTAAAAATTAAATTTAACACATGGAAATTTGAACAATTCAATGGTTTCTATTTCCAAAAATTCAACGTCAAATTGTTCAGGTTTGAATATTTGGTTTATAATTGCTAATTTTATATTAAATATAAATACAAAAATATAAAAATGTGATATTTTAAAGTGAAATAATATTTGAAATAGAATAAAATCATTCAATTATGTCTATACGTTTTAAAGTTTAATGCAAAATTGATAAAAGGCTTTCCGAATTGAAAAATTTTAATTTTGAAGAATAAAATCTGTAAATTATTTATCTGTATATTTATATTATTACAATATATAATCATGCACACATAAAATCTTTCAATTTTATTTTCCAGGCGAAAACGCTACTAGGGTATTTTTTCAATATGAAAAATCATTAAGAAGTTTCCCAGAAACCTTAAAAGTTTTTGTTATTATTAAACTTTTCAAAACCCCTACAAAGTTCTCAAATTTAATTTTAAAATTTTCAAAAATCTACATATTGTTTACATTTTTAAAAAATCTTTTCAAAGCTTAAATGATTCAAATTTTTAAAAACATTTTTAAAACCCGTAATTTTTTAAATTGCCTTAAAACGATCCAGATTCTTTTTTGACGACTGAAAATCTCTTGAAATGTTGTTAAACATTCTCCATAAATTTATTTTACTAAATAAAAAAACATTTAATAATTTGCCAGGATTTTTTTATTATCTTGAAATCTTTAAAAATCCTAAGAATTAGGAAAGGTATATTTAAAATTTTCCTAAGAATCTTAAGAAAATCTTTTTATCTTTTTAAAACTTTTCAAAACTCATAAAAAACCTCTAACTTTTCCTTCAATATTTTAAAAAATCTACATGTTTAAAGAATAAATTTAACACATGGAAATTTGAACAATTAAATGTTTTCTATTTCCAAAAATTCAATATCAAATTGTTCAGGTTTGAATAATTGCTAATTTTCTATTAAACATAAATATAAAAATGGAATATTTCAGCCTGAAACAATATTTGAAATAGAATAAAAACATTGCCTATCATTTAAAAATTTTATAAATTGAAAATAGTATATAAAGCTTCAATTTGTTTGATAAAGGCTTTCCGAATTGAAAAATGTCAATGGTAAAGATTAAAATTCATAAATTATTCAAGTTTATATTTAAATTATTACAATAAATTTGAAAATTCCCCGTTTTCTTTAGATTTTTGGCATTAAATCATCACGAGTCAGTAGTTTTTAGTGAAGTGTCTTAATATTTTTTAGTCTTTCAATTTTCAAATGACCATAACTCGGAACCCGAGTTATGGTCATTTGAACATTTCCACATTTTTTGATATTTTCAGCATTTAATGACTACCTCTGTATTTTTCAGTCAAAAATAGAAAAAATTGAAATTTTTGAAATCCTAAAAATCCCAAAATTATGGTACTAGACCTTTTTTTATTTACCAAGATTTCGATATACTGTTTCACCCGCTAGTGTCAAGGGAAGACTCGAGCTGCAATGCTTTTTTTAAACATAAAGAAATATATGTATGGATAAAAAATGTTTGAATTTTATTTTCCAGGCGAAAACGGCGCTCGGCGCTTTTCTGTGGTTCATGAAAATGTCCTGTATGGCCTACCTCGGACTCTCGTTCCAGTTGCTCGAACTCCACGAAACTATGACTTACTATAAAAGTATATATTTCGCTGGTCACATTTTAGTGGCTGTACTGTACTTAACTGGTCAAATTATTGCACCAAAAATTCTCATCAAGAAGTCAATTTAAGAGATTAGAAACCTTAGCGATCCTTAGAGATAGTGTATACATTTTAGGACACCGTTTGTACATTTTTCCAAGGGTGTTGTTGACACTGGAATACTTTTACGATAAAATCGAAATTCCTCCCCCAAGTACTTACAATTCGAGAGCTTCCACTTTCAAGATTAAGGTGCTTCAAACGACTGGGGATTTTAAGCAGAAATCATAATACCTCTCTACAAGGATCAATTGTTTAATTTAATATTTTTACGACATAATCTAAGGGCCCTGGCATTTTTTCCCGTTTCAATATGCACAAAAATCTGCGAGTATCCTATTTTTATGTGGCTTAGAGGAATATATGGAGAATAGTCGTCCTATGTCGGCACAGTAAGAGTTTTGGTCAAAAACAGGGTTTAATGTCTTTGTTTAGGTACGATTTTGCCTATTTCTTAATATGGTGGTCCTAAGTCGGCACATAATTTTTTTCAGCACAAGTGGAAGAAAAATTCTAGTTATGTAATTTTGAGGAGGCAATGGACAAATTTAAAACATTTACAATATTTGTCCTATGTCGGCACACCAAGAGTTTTTGTCAAAAACAAAGTTTCATGGCGCTTTAATGTCTTTGATCGGGCACGATTTTGGCCATTTTTGAAAATGGTGGTCCTAAATCGGCAACAATTTTTTTTTTCAGCACACGTGCAAGAAAAAATTTAGTTTTTGTCATTTTGAGGATGTAATGGACCAACTTAAACCATTTACAACAACAAAAAACATTTAGAATATTGTCAAAAATAAAATCAGCGGAAAATCAATAAAAAAGCACATCAAATAAAATGGCCACCTAATTAAAAAAACACAAGAGGCGAGTGAAATCGATTTGAAACACCATAAAATAATGAATTTAAACAAACACGGTGACGACTCAGTACCAGTTTGGTGCCGACATACGACACATTTCATGCTAACTAAAAGATGAATTTTCAAAGACAAATTGAATAGTTGATAGACCAACCAAAAAATATTTCAACATCAAGTAACAAACAGTTGAATTTAAACAAAAAATACGAATTTTAAATAAGACTTAATTGTTAACTTCAAAAATTAATTTTCAACAAAACTGTTTCAATGAAATAGTTCAAGTTTAGTTGAAAGAAATGATTTTGCAACTAAAAAGAATGTGTGTAACCACAAATGAAATACGTAACTTTTCAGTTAAAAAAAATAATTTCTATCCAAGAAAAGGGACATATTTAAATTAATCGAGACACTTAATTTTTTTTTTTTAATAATTAATTTTGAAAGTAAAAGATGAATTTGCAAAGAAGATTAATTTTCTACAAAAAAATCGAGTTTTTAACTAAAAAATTAATTTTTAACAAAAAAAAAACTTATTTCAGCAAAGTAGTTTAATTTTTAGGTTAAATTAATTAATTTGCAATAAAGAAGAATAATTTTCTACAAAAAAGGCAATTTCCAAAAATATAGTTGAATTTTTAATTAAAAATATAAATTTTGAAGAAAAAAAAAACAAATTTTTAAAATATGATAATTTTTTAACCAAAAAATGATTTTTTTCAATCAAACAGATTTATTGTAAAGCATTAACATTATTCTTCAAAAAAAATATGAATTTTCATCCTGAGTCGGCACATCATTTTTTAAGCTCAGTTGCAAGAAAAAGTTCAGTTTTTAACCAAAATAAATTTATAATCAAGAAGAATAATTTTGTAAAAAAAGTCAATAATTTTCAATTAAAAATATAAATTTAACGATAAAAAAATTTCAAAATTTTTAAGCAAAAAAAGATTTTTCATCCAGAGTCGGCACATAATTTTTTCAGCTCAAGTGCAACAAAAAGTTCAGGTTATATAAGTTTTAGGAGGGAATGGACCAATTTAAACCACTTACAATAAAAAAAAAACCATCAAATAAAATGGTCACATGTCTAATTAAAAAAAAAATACAACAAGAAGAGACGAGTGATCTGGAATTGAAACAAAAAAAAAGCCCAAAAGAAGGTGTATACTCAGGACCAGCGTTTTAGTGCCGACTCAGGACAAGAGGTTTGGTGCCTTCAAAGGACCGCTACAAAGGTTTACACATTTCATGCTATTGCGCACATAAAAAAATCTGAATGAAAAATCGACACACAAACTAACGCAGTTAATTGATTGATAATTTCAAAATATTTACATACCTGTAGCTGCTCACACTGTCTCTGAGAAACAGAAGGGGGCCGACATAGGACCAATCTCCCCTAATATAATACAATAAAAAATTTCTCATAATATATGACATTAAACAATGCGTCCTTTGTAGACACATTATGGATCTTGCGAAACCCAGCCATTTGAAGCACCTTAAATATAAGCGCGTCCAAAGATTGAAAATGCAAGTTCTCTAATTTAAATATACCAGAACAACAACAACTTTTAAATGAATCGACCACCCTGCAATGTCCAATTTAAAGAAAACAGCAAAGATAGAGCGTGGCTTGTGAAAACACGGCTTTCAATTAGTCATACGCACAAGCGGCAAAGTGCCATTTAAACAAGAGCACAAATATTGTGATATTACTAAAATGGTTGCTCTCTGGATTCTTTGATTAAGATTAGTAAAAGTGTGCCTCTATAATACGAGTGTATAAATTTCAACTTAAGATAGAGGAGCTTCGTTGTTGAATCCAACGTTGCCCATTTTATTCATTTACGGATAATGGAGTGAAAAATAAAGATAACCAGTTTGTCCATTTCATTCGTTTTTTTTATTTATTCAATCAACCTCGACGTCACTACAACTGGCTGCAAGGGTCAAGTTAATAAATATTAAATTAAATTCACTATCATTATTGTCCAAAAAAAAAAATATTTCCAAAGATGAACAATTGATGCATTTTTTTTATCGAAATTAAAAAATTTTTAAATAAGAGGCCGCACAACAGCGTAGGAAATCTGGAACTTAATATTTGAAAGGTCTCTATAATCTTTCAATTCTTATACAATTTAAAGCATTAAATTATTTTTAAAAAAACGTACAAAGCCATATTTTTAACTTATAATTTTTAGTCTAATTTTGGGCCCAACTTTAGAAAATGGAAACTAATTTTTTAATGCGTCACTTCTTAAGAAATAAATTACACCCAATAAATATTTATTTTTAATAAAATTCCAATCGGATGGTTGAATTTTCAACTAAAAAAGATCAATGTTCAACCAAAAATGGAATATTTCCATTTATAGTGAAAACAAATATTTGAAACAAAAAAACTACTAGAAATTAAGTTTAACGTAAAGTGATAATTAAATGATTAAATATGCACACAAGATTTAGAAATTTTTAATAAAATGCATTAATTTTTAACCAAATAACTTAATTTCCAACTAAAAATTTTTATCCTAAATACTTTAATTTCTCACAACAACAAAAATTAAGTTTTCAACTAAACTTTTTTTTAAACAAAATACATGAATTTTCAATTCAATAGTTACATATCTCACAACAAAAAATGAAATTTCTATACAAAAGCACTAATTTTTAAATATATAGTTGAGTTCTCAAATAAAAATGGAACAGTTACATTTTCACGTATTAAAAATTTTATTTCTACCCAGACGAATTTTCAAATAATTTTTTTAAAAACAAAATACATGATTTTTTATATAAATAGTTAAATATCTCACAAAAAAGATGAAATTTCTATACAAAAGGACTAATTTTTAAACATATAGTTGAGTTCTCAATTAAAAATGGAACAGTTACATTTTCAGTTAAAAAAAGATTTCTTTCCACCAAGACGAAATTTCAAATAAAATTTTTTTTTAAAACAAAATACATGATTTTTAAAATAAATAGTTAAATATCTAATAAAAAAGATTAAACTTCTATCCAAAAGCACGAATTTTCAAATATATAGTTGAATTTTCAACTAAAACTAGAACAATTAAATTTTCAGGTAAAAAAATGTATTTGCAACAAAAAAAAAGACGAATTTTCAAATCAAATTTTTTTTTTAGCAAAATACATTATACATTATCCACCTTCAGTTAAGCATTTAAAAAAAAATGAAATTTCTATGCAAAAGCATGAATTTTCAACCATATTGTTAAATTCTTAACTAAAAATGGAACAGTTAAATTTTCGGGTAAAAAATAATTTTTTGAACAGAAAAGATGAATTTTTAAATAAGTAGTCAAACATCTTACAAAACAGATGAAATTTCTATCCAAAAGCACAAATTTTCAAATATATTTTTGAATTCTCAACTAAAAATGGAACAGTTAAATTTTCAGGTTAAAAACTTTATTTGCAACAGAAAAAACGCGAATTTTTAACTTCAAAAAAATACATTAGTTAATATATTAGTTAAATCGCCAACAAAAAAAGTGAAGTTTCTATCCAAAAGCACGAATTTTCAACCATGAAGTGTAATTTTCTACTAAAAATGGAACAGTTACTTTTTTAGGCAAAAAAATGCATTTGCAAAAAGAAAATAACAAATTTCTAACAAAATAATTAAATTTTTTAACCAAATAATTGATTTTTCAAACAAAAAATTGAATTTTTAACCAAAAAATACTATTTTTCAACAATATGTATGAATTGTCAAACAAAAAATTGTAATTTCAATTAAAAAAGATAAATTTGTAACTAAAAATTCAATCTATAGTTAAAAAAAATTAATTTCCAATGAAAAACAAATTTTTCGATATTTTTTAATGGACTAAAAATTCAAATAATTTTTTACATTTCTTAACCATATAATGCCTCTTAATTAAAGAAAAATCTTCTCGGTCAAGTACTGAAAAGAGACTTTTTCAACAATAATAAATTTCGCATCGTAAGCATCTTGGACAATAATGTGTGACTTATACTTACTTCGTTTTCATTAAAAAAAAAAAGTAACCTGAAATAGAAAAACACAGCATATAGAGATTAAAAATACCCCCACCCCCTCCCTTTCCCATGCAGTAGACTGCGAGGTGGTAGCAAAATTGAATTTTTTAACTTTCGAATCAAAAACCTTTCAAATTCCTGCTTATGAGATTCTTGCAGCATAATAAAAAACGCTCTTTTTTTAAAATTAAATATAAACAACAAATTAGAAGAAAAAAATTAATTATAGCTCAATTTTACGAATTCAACTTTACTTCAATTCAAGAGGAATTTATATAAATTAGTGATGTGCATTTGACGAATCAAAAAAATTAGATCAAACCCAGCGCATGTTCGATTTTTTTCATTCAATCCGTCAGGATCCGAGTTTTGCGAAAATTTAATAAATGAAAAATAACTTTTTTTTTATAGAAGTTATTCATGAAAGTTTATAGTTTATTTGTAAAATAAATTAAAATAGTAATTCATTCAGTTAAAACAGAAAAATTTAATATTTTAATTAATCCTCACTTTTTCTTGCGTACTTGTGAATTTTACAAACATAAAATTACTGTTTACTTAAAAAAATTCAGTTATTATGATAACATTCTTGAATTTATTACCAAATATTAGAATTTCCAAGTAATAAAAATAAATTTTGTACCAAAAATGATACTAGTTTAATTTTCAACAAAAATTATGAGTTTTCAAACAAAAAAATTATGTCTCTACTAACAAAATTGTTAAATTCTCAACTAAAAAAAAAATAATTTTCAACACACAAAATGGAATAGTGAAATTTTGACATTAAAAAAAATTGAATTGACAACACATTTATCCCAACCAAAAATTTGTTTATTGATAAATAAGAAACAGTTGGATTTAAACAAATAAGACGAATTTTAAGTTAAAAAATTAATTGTCAATAAAAAAACTTTTTTAAAGTGAGATAGTTCAATATTAATTGAAAGAAATGAATGTTGAGTTTCCATAAAAAAGGCGCGTTTTCAACTAAAAAAATTAATTTCGAAGCCAAAAAAAGGTTTTTTTTTAACAAAGTAGTTAAATTAAAAAAAAAAAAAAAAATTTGTAACAACAAAAAAATACATTATTAAACCAGAACAATAATGTTCTAAAAAAGTTTATTTTCAAGAAAAGAAAAACGAATTTAAGAATGAAAACAAATTAACCGAAAAGATTTCTTTTAAAAAAAATTAATGGTTGAGCATTAATATTAATTCTCAAACAAGAGACAAATTTTCAACAAAAATTTATTTTCAATTTTGAAAAAAAATTGAGTTTCCAACAATATATACAAGCCAAGAATGGAATTTTTTAAAAATGAGAATTACTTTTTCACGAAAAAATAAATAGTGGATAGTCCAGCCAAAAAATTTTTAATATAAAATAACAAACACCTAATTTTAAAAAAAGACGAGTTTTAAGTAGGAGATTTAATTTTTAAGTTCAAACATTTATTTTCAACAAATTTTTTCAATGAAATAGTTAAATTTTTAACAAACAAAAAATGAATTTGCATATAAGAAGAATAATTTTCTAAAAAAAGTCATTTTTCAAAAACATAGTTGAATTGGCAATAAAAAATATCAACTTTCAAGGAAAAAATGCATTTTAAAAAAATGAGTTAACCGAAAAATGATTTTTTAATCAAAAAAATTACTTTTTAATAAAGCAGCACAACTTTGAACCAAAGAAAGATGAATTTTCAACGAAAAATCAAACTGCTGATAATCCAACCAAAAAATATCTTAATATTTAATAAGAAACAGTTAGATTTAAACAAAAAGGACATATTTCCAATGAAATAATACTAGATTATAAAATTTTATCAGTAATTAGAGTAAAAAAATTAATTAATTTTGTATATATTAAACTTGAATTTTCGCAAAATTCAGACCCAAACAGATTGCAGTTTCAGATTTTCTTAATTTTGCACACACCACTAATGAAAATGCACAAGGAATCCAAAAAATTGACGAGAATCCAGAAGCAGTTTTTCTTTTTTCTAGCCATAAATTTAGTAGTGGTTACATTAACCATTCGACGTAAATGATTTGAAAATGTGAACATTGTTCGCTTCAAGAGAGAGCAAGAGAAGCGGCTGCTCAATTTGCGTAAAATTTTGAGCAAAAGGAAGAGAAAAAAAAAAGAAGAAAAGAATGCAGCACCCTTTTCCGGTGGCAGTATATCCACACGATGGGGCTGAATAATTTTATATGAAAAGTTCGAGGACCCCAAAGTTACGAGTCGGAAGTTGTTGTAAATGGTCCCTATAATCAATTTTTCATAAACTAAAAATGATCTCCTGAGTCGTTTTTTTTTATTCTTTAAAAATTCATTAAAATTCATTAACTTAACGCTAAATAAGCTGGTACAACCATTTAATACGAGCTTTAAAAATTATTTAAGCAAGTTAAAGTACTTGAAAATTATTACTAAAACGGTAATGTTAATGCTAATAATTCTATTGTGACGCCTGTTGATTATTCTAATTTTAAGTTAGCTAATATTACTCGATCAAGTTTTGGAAAGCCTTGTTCTTGTGTATTATATAATATAGTGAAAGATCAAAGTAAATATAATTTTTCAAGAACCTCTGCTACAATCATTCAAAAAAAATCAAAGGAAAAAAATATGAACTAATTTTGTATCGCGTTCTTTTAGTTAATTTAAAAAAAAAAAGACTTTTAGATGGGAAAGGGTGTTTTCGAAGAAAAAAAGTTTGACTTTTAGTAAATTAAATTTCAGTCACTTCTTAAGAAATAATTTGCACCAATAACTTTTTATTTTAAATAAAATTTCAATCAGATAGTTGAATTTTCAACTAAAACAGATAAATTTTCTACCAAAAATGGAATATTTTCATTCATAGTGAAAAAATAAAAAAATTTTCTGTTAACAAAATACATTAATTTTTAATCAGACAGTTAAACATACCAAAAAAAAAGATGAAATTTGTATCCAAAAGCACAAATTTTCAAATATATAGTTGAATTCTCAACTAAAAATAGAACAGTTAAATTTTCAGGTTGAAAAATTTATTTGCAACACAAAAATACGAATTTTCAACTTAAAAAGTCAACTTTTTATAAAGCAAAATACATAAATTTTTAATTAAACAGTTAAATATCAAACAAAACAGATCAAATTTCTATTCAAAAGCACGAATTTTCAACCATATTGTTAAGTTCTCAACTAAAAATGGAACAGTTAAATTTTCAGGTAAAAAAATATTTTTTTTAACATAAAAGATAAATATTCAAATAAATAGTTAAACATGTAACAAAAAAATAAAATTTCGATCCAAAAGCAAAAATAAAACAACGAATTTTTAACAAAATAATTAAATTTTTTAACCAAATAGTTGATTTTTCAACCAAAAGATTGATATTTAACCAAAAAATGGAATTTTTAATCAAAAACTACTATTTTTCAACAATATATATAAACTTTCAAACAAATAATTGAAATTTATTACTAAAACTATAATGTTAATGCTTCTTCTTTACTACTTATCGATAATGTAATTATTTACTTTATCGATCGTTAATAATATGTGCGAATTGTAAAAAAAAAAGATTTATGCAAATAAAAATTCTGATAAGAATTCTATTGTGATACCTGCTGATTATTCTAATATTAAGCTAGCAAATAATACTCGATCAAGTTTTGGAAAGCCGTGTTCTTGTCAATTATGTATTATAGTGAAAGATCAAAGTAAATATAATTTTTTAAAAACCTCTGCTGTAAATCAATAAAAAAATCTGCAAATAACAAATTTGGGAAACGTTTATCAATGGCGGTGGAGGTTTTTTTTTTTAAATAACAGAATTTCAAAGATTTCTGGTGTCAATAAACTATTTCTGATAGGTGTAACTCAATTTCCTGAATAAAATCATGATAATTTATCAGTTTTGTGGGACTTACTAAATTCAAAAGGATTTCGAAACTAAAGTTTATTGAATATATTGATTGGAAAGCAAACGGAACTAAAAAAGATTGTAAACATTTTAAAAATTGTTGCAATTTACCGATAATTTCATCAGACGAAGAAAAGCAAATTATTGACTTGATTGCACAGCCGCCCGAGTTTTATTTCTTGATCGGACTTGTAAACACTTTATTCAACATTATGCACAAAAAATTTGAACAAATTTGTGAAATTTGGGCAAAAAAGTGCCATGTCACCCGAGAAATTTTATATAGAAGTGCAGGATTTAATGGAAATTCGTGTGAAACATTATTCAACAAAGTGGATGTTTTACGTGAAATTTGCACACTTCAAAGTTTGAAATTCACAAATCTACTTAATTTCAATTTTTGTTCTTTACACAAACGGCTCAGAATAATCATTTTTAGTTTATGAAAAATTGATTATAGGCACCACTTACAACAAGTTTCCACTCGTAACTTTGGGGTCCTCGAACTTTTCACATAAAATTATTCAGCCCCACCGTGTATCAATCAATGAATGAATCAATTAATCAATCAATGATGACTATTTTGAAAATAATAAATAATGGGTAATGGGCAATGGGCGCAGCAGCACAATACACACTACTCCCCTTTTCCCTTTTTCCCCTTTCCACTTGTAAGTTGAAAAAGGCTGCTTGCTTGCTTGCTTTGCTTTGCTTCGGACTCGGACTCGTGCTATTTCTGCACCCCCCAAACGCGAACCTGCTCGCTACTGCAAACTCGGCTTGCTTACTGCTTACTCTCAGCTACAGTTACAGCTACAGCTACCCCATCATCATCATCAGCTACTCTCAGCTACACTCGCCACGCCACGCCACTCCTTTCCACCGCCTGTGGCACCATAAAATAACAACTTAGTTATGGAGAATAACCATTTCTTTTCAGACCTCAACATTCTTTTATCTTTATCTTTATATCTAGCTTTAGAGAGTTTAGAGACGAGGTAGGTAGGTAGGTAGGTAGTACGCGAGGAGAAAAAGTACATTTCTCAAGAGATACCTATATTATTGTACAGGGTGTCTACTCAAATTCTGGAAAAATCATTCCCTCACAATTCCACCTTTTCGCCAGGCATAATTTTACGTCAATTTATTGTAATTAATCCGCTCTTTCTTTTAGTTTATAGTAATTTAATTAATATTAAAAGATAATCTTTAATATCTTAGCACGATAGATTAATTAAACAGTTAAATAATATCCAAAAATAACTATTAATAATAATTGACTAGTTATTATATTTTGTCTTATTATTTATATTATAAAATTGTCTCGAAAGTTCAAATTTCAACAACAACAAAATTCAACTATTTTGTTAAAGATAATTTTCTTCTTGAAATATCAACTATTACCTTTTTTTTTGTTCAGAATTCAACTTTTTAGGTTAAAAATTGAACTATTTAGTTCAAAATTAATTTTTTGTTTTGTTTGAAATACTAATTATTACATTTTTTATTGAGAATCCATTTTTCTAGATTGAAAATTAAGAGTTTTGGCTCAAAATCTCCAGTTTTTCCAAATATAATTTTACGTGAAGTTATTGTAGTTAATGCTCTTTCTTTCAGTTTCTAGAAATATAATTAATATTACAAGATAATCTTAAATATTATAGCCCGACAGATTAATTAAATAGTTAAATAATACCCAAAACATAAATAATCAGTCCTTAAAAATTGTGTCGAAAGTTGAATTTTCAACAACAACAAAATTCAACTATTTTGTTAAAGATAACTTTCTTGTTGAAATATCAACTATTACCTTTTCTTTTGTTTAGAATTCATCTTCTTAGGTTGAAAATTAAACTATTTGGCTGAAAATTAATTTTGTTCTTTTGTTTAAAATACCAATTAAAAATCTCTAGTTTTTCAAGGTATAATTTTGCGTGAATTTATTATAATTAATGTTCCTTCTTTTACTTTCTAAAAAATTAAATAATACCCAAAACATAATCATTTTTCGAATTTGTCTCTAAAGCCCATGACTTTGAATAAAATTTCAAGCCAATTATTAATTTATCTATACATGCCTAAAATTCATTTCAGATTTTGGTAAAATAACAAGGATGGTATAATAAATTCAATTTAAACCGCTTCTGATTCTTCTGAAGATAGCTGAATTTTTAATAAAATAGTTGGAATTTTTCAACCAAAAAGATTATTTTTTACCAAAAAGAAGAATTTTCAAAAAAATTCGTTAATTTTCAATTAAACAGTTGGATTTTTAACATACAAAGACCAATTTTGAAAGAAATAGATATATTTTGAACTTAATTAGATCGTTCTTCAATAAAAACTAAAATATTTTC
This sequence comes from Druon quercuslanigerum, assembly GCA_010014905.2. Taxonomy (NCBI): domain Eukaryota; kingdom Metazoa; phylum Arthropoda; class Insecta; order Hymenoptera; family Cynipidae; genus Druon; species Druon quercuslanigerum. The sequence goes on from JAAAKG020216300.1 coordinate 28,192, forward strand.
AGTTAAAAAATTATTTTTCCATAAAAACAAGCACTTTTATTTAAATGTTAATTTAATTACCATGTAATACTTTTATTTTTAATCAAAAAAAAAAAAAATGAATTTTTAATCAAGACAATTAATTTTCAAACAGGAAGATTAATTTTTTACCAAGAAAGACGATTTTTCAAAAAAAAAAGTGAATTTTTAACAAAAAAGTTGCATTTTTAACTAATACATTTTCGTTCATTATTACATTTTTTATCCGGACCCTATGTTTCTAGATTGAAAATTAAACTATTAAAAAATTTAGATTTTAAAAAGGACAGGTGACTTTTTCACCAAAGATTAATTTTCAACCAAAAATGGAAAAGTTGAATTTTTATGTTCAAGAAAAAAATTCCAAACAGGAAAATACATTTTTCTTAAGAATTCATCTCTCTAGATTGAAAATTAAACTGTTAGGTTAAAAATTGTTTTGTTTGAAATATCAATTATTACATTTTTTATTCAGAATCTATGTTTTTAGATTGGAAATTGAATTATTTATTTTAAAATGTAACTATTCGGTTGAAAATTTAATTATTTTGTTGAAAATTATACGATTAATTTTCTACCAAGACGATTCTTAAAAAAAAATGAATTTTGAACAAAATTGTTTGAATTCTCAACTAAATAGTTACATTTTCAACCAAACAAATCAATTTCCAACTGAAATGATAAATTTTCATCTAGAATAGATTATAAAAAACAACATACATTTTTGAGAAAAGACTTTAATTTTGAGCTAAGTAGTGTTATTGTCAACCAGAAAGATTAATTTTCTGCCACAAAAACGATTTTTTAACACAATACATCAATTTTCAACGAAATATTTACATTGTCAAATACAAAAGGATAATTTTCTAAACGAATAGCTGAATTTTAAACAAAAAAGGTAAATGTTTACCAAAGAAGATACAATTTATAGAAAAGACATGAATTTAAACTTAAAAATATAAATTGCCAACCAATAATTGAGCAGTAATTTTCAATGGGAATAGTTGCATTTTCGGTTTAAAAAAATTCATCTTTAAAAAAAAGGAAACTACTTTTTTTGTTTAATATTACATTTTCAAACAAAGTAATGAATTTTTAACTAAAATTATGAACCTTCAACTGAAATAGTTCAATTTAAAACCAAAAACACGAATTTTGAACCAAATTTTCAACTTAAAAATATAATATTTTTAACTAAATATTGAATAGTTTTATTTTCCGTGAAAACTAGTTTTTCAGAAAAAAGAATTTTTTGTAAATAGTTCAAGTAACAACTAAATCATCGTTTAAAAAATATAAATTTAAAACAAAAAATATATTAGTTAATATTGCAACCAAAGATTAGAATTTTCATCAAAAACATGAATTTTCAACCAGATACTTAAATTTTCATATAAAACCGAACAATTTTGAACAAAAAAGAGAATAGTCAACAAAATTTGATTTCACATGAAGAATCATTATTGCTATTCAGTTGAATATGGCAATTAAAATAAATGAAGCACTCTTTTCAAAAAATTCCCTGACACTTTCGGGGTTTTCCAGGTATAAATAAAAATTACCGGACCATTCCAGGTTGAATAGACACCCTGTATGTGTATGAACATTGTCAACTGAAAAACTTCTTCACGGAATGATAGAAAATAAATAAATCGAATATCATTGAATGAAACCTTGGACAAATTTATATAATAAACAGTAAAATCGATAATTCTGTCATCGACTAGATTGACTGTGACAAGTAACTAAAGTTTCCAAATATATTTATGGCTTAAACAAATCGCTATGCTTTATTATAAATGACAAACTTACATTCGTATAATTTCCTGAATAGATACAGAAACGGTGAACTTAGAGTCTATGACAGTTGTAGAAATCCCTGTTCTTGATTATTTTTATTATTCTTATAAAAAAGAAAACTAAGGGACAAAAAACCTCGCTGAAACCTCGATTTTACACTGGCTCGAGAAAAAACTATTTCCAATAAAGTAGCTTCTTTCTTTTCTTTATTTTATACATATAGAACTTGAATTTATATAAAGTACATAATTTCGAGGTTTCTGGCTACGACTGTATAATAATACATTATTTAGGCAAAAGCGTCGATTTGAAATATTGAAAACAGAAAAAAAAAATATCTTGAAAATGGGACGTTTACGATCAAATATACATTTTTTTCACAGTACATATTGCTAGGATTACAAAAAAAAATGACACAAAAAAAAAGAAAAAGAAAACACATCTTGTTACTAGTGAAGAATAATTTCACAAAAGCGTTCGCTAGTCCTAATCGAAATGCAATTTTTTTGTTTTTTATTTTCGTAAAGGCCAACGTCGCTATATGTAACACGCTGTTCAGATTGCTATTTTTTCAAGCGGCTCAAATTGTTGAATCAGAAATTGTTTGTTTGTCAACAAATACAAATTTTAGAATTACAATAAAATTATTGATCCTAGTTTTTTGCTATCCAAAAATGAGTCACCATGGTTAATACGCGAATGATAAAAGGGGATTGAATGTGCCAAGTATTGTGTAGGTATAGAATAATAGAATACCTTTTTCAGAATATTCTCTGCTTTCACACAGGAGCATCTCGATTATGCCTGTTTACATATTACATCCAATTTACGCTGTAGCAGTTCAGTCCCTGCAAAATAAATTTTTTAAAAATTTAAAAAATCGTACATTCGTAATTCGTAATCGTAAAATCGTATAATGCAGGAAAACGAAAAGAGTGTTCAGCAATTCCCAGAAACAAAATTCAAGGTCTTTTCCAGGTTTACCAGGACAAGAAATCAAGTTTTTCCAGGTCTCCCTTTTTTCAGTCAAATAATCAAACAACCGTTTGTTACATATGTAAAAGATGACAATTTTTTTTTTACTATCTAGAAATTTCTAAAGAAAGCAGAATCATAAATAAATAAATTCTTAATTTATTGCAAACATAAGTCGTTTTTGTGAAATATTTGGGAATATTTTTAAATGTCTGTAAAGTCTTTGAAATCCTTGAGAATTTAGAAATCTTTCTGCATTTTTTGAATATTTTTAAATTCATTGAAATCTTTTCAAGATTTTAAAATCTTTTGAAATTTCTGTGAAATCTTTTAAATTTTTATATTTGGACGAACTGTGCCCGTTTTGAAATCTTTTGAAATCCTTATGGATTCTTCAAAATATTTGTGAAATTTTTGGTATTCATTTGAGATTATTGAAATATTGGAAATATTTTGAAATGATTTAAAAACCTTTGAAATGTTTTGAAATCGGTGTACTTTTGTAACCTTTGCTATTCTTGTATTCTTTTGACATCTCTATGAAATTGGATACAATCTTTCAGGAAATCTTTTGTATTTATTTAAAATCATTAGAATATTTTTAATCTTTGTGAGATCTTCTTAAACAATTTTTTATCATTGTAAATCTTGAAAATACTCTGAAATCTTTAGGAAATGTTCGATTTTTTTTTAATTTTAGAAAAATTTTTGAAATCTTTTTAAATTTTCGTAAAATCTTTCAAGTCTGAGTAAAGTCTTTCAAAATGTTGGTAAAATCTTTGTGATTTTTTTTAATTTTGGTAAAATATTTACTATATTTGCAAAATTTTCAAAGTCTCTATAAAATCTTATAAATCTTTTAAAACGTTCGTAAGATATTTGTAAAAATTTTTTAAATTTTGGAAGTATGTCTGAAATCTTTTTGAAATATTCGAAATATTTGTAGTCTTTAAAAATGTTTGTAAAATGTTTGATATATTTTACAATTTTGGTAAAATCTTTGAGGAACTATCGAAATCTTTAAAACTTTGTTAAAATCTTCGAAATCTTCGTGAAATGTTCGAAATCGTTGTAAAATCTTTTAAAGTTTTGGTGGAAACCTTTGTGAGATTTTGAATACTCTTTCAACACTTTGGTAAAATCTATGAAATCTTGCTGAAATGTATTGAAATATTTGTGAAATGTTCGAAATTTTTGTAAATCTTCTTAATTTCGGTAAAATCTTGAAATATTAAAATTTTGCCGAAATCTTTGAAATCTTTGTGAAATTTTCGAAAGCTCTATAAAATCTTACAAATCTTTTAAAACTTTCGTAAGACCATTGTAAATTTTTTAAAATTTTGGAAGTATGTTTGAAATCTTTGTGAAATATTCGTAATCTTTTTAGTCTTTAAATTTTTTTGGTAGAACCTTTGAAATCTTCGTGAAATGTTCAAAGTCTTTTTAATTGTTGGTAAAATCTTTTAAGATATTCGAAATCTTTCAAATCTTTGTAGTTTCTTTTTTCAATTTTGGTAAAAGCCTTGAAATCTTTGTGAAATGTTCGAAATCTTTTTAATTTTGATAAAATATTTGCAATATTTGTAATTTGTTTAAATTTTGGCAAAATCCTTGAAATATTTATGAAACTTTCGAAATCTTTATAAAATATTTTTAAAATCTTGATATCTTTTAAACTTTTGGCAAAATATTAAAAAATTTGGTGAATTTTTTTTGGAATATTCGAAATCTTTTGAAGTTCGGTCAAATCTTTGCAATATTTTTAATTTTTTTGAAATGTTGGTAAAATCTTTGAAATTTTTTTAATTTTGATCAAATCTTTGCAATATTTGTTGTTTTTTTTCTTTAATTTGGGTAAAATCCTTAAAATATTTGTGAAATCGTCGAAATCTCTTATCAAATATTTTTAAAATCTTTAACTCTTTTGAATTTCGGTAAAATCTTTGCAATATTTGTAATTTTTTTGAATTTTGGTCAAATCTTTGAAAGCTTTGTGAAAATTTTTGAATGTTGGTAAAATCTTTGAAATATTTAAATTGTTTTGATATCTTTGAATTCTGATATGCTGTACTCTTTTTAAATTTTAAAAATTTTAAATCTTGATGAAATCTTTGAAATATTTGTGAAGTCTTTTATATTCAGTGGAAATCATTAAAATATTAGAAATCTTTGTGAAATCATTTTGAATGAAACATTTTAAAATCTTTGAAATCTGGTGCAATGTGTCTTTTTTTACAACTTTGACATTCTTGAAATCTTTTTAAATCCTCATGAATTCTTTGAAATATTTTAAAACATTTTGAAGTCTTTATAATTAGTTTGTAAACTTTTGATATCTGGTGTACAGTCAAAAATCGAAAGGACAAAATCCCTCGAACAATCCATAAAATAAAATAAATATGTATAAAAAAATGTACAGAATTATATAAGTGTCCTGAAACCGCTTTATTCATTTTGTAATGAACAAAAGATTAATTATATCTTGATGAATAAAAAAACGACTATTTAGTGGCAAGATTTCCTCTAAAAGAGACTAAAAAGTACTTAAATTACTTTTTACATTAATTGCCGTAAAATAGCTGGTTTGAAGGTAAAAGAAAAATTGAAATCGATAAGTGATAAAATAACAAATGATATATGATAAAAATGTAACCCACCTAGATTTGGAACGACTGTCCTTCGTTCTGTCAGCCGACTTGCTTCGGGAATGGGACTTTCCTCGTGAGCTTTTGCTGTCCGATCGAGAGCGGCTGTGACTACGACTGTAAGAACGCCTGCTGCGATCCTTGTCGCGACTACGTGACCTGGAACGGGATCGAGATCGGGAGCGTCGACGATCCCTGCTGCGACTGCGTGATCTGTCAAATAGTTTTATTTTTTTTTATTATTTTTATTTCATTTTTTAATAGTCTCAAAATAATCTAGTCAATTTTTCATTTATTAAAAATGAATTTCGACGTTTTTTAAAAAATGTTATTCTTTAATCTATAAATTATCCAAATTTCCTGTTTCAGGGTGACCGTTTTAATAAAAAAAAAAAAACTTCTCGAACATTTCCCGGTTCTCAAACATTTTTCCCGGTCAATAACATTCAAACAAATTTTCAATTAAAAGTAATTAAAAAAACAACAAATTAAAGGATTCAAAGTAGAACTCTTGAATTTTAAACTTTTAAAATTCAAGTTTAAATGTTCTTCAACTCAAAAATTTTGTACTCAAATGCTCAATAATTATTATTATTATAGAGTTCAAAAATTTAGATTAGGTTTCAAAAATATAAACCCACGTTATATCATTTTCAATGCTCTGAATTTAAGAATTAATCAATGAATTTAAAAATGTTCGAAATTATATTATTAATTTATTTTAGGCTATAAACATTAAAAATTTAAATTGTTATCAAAATAAAATTGTTTTAAATTAGAAGTTAAATGAGTTGCATGTTAAATAGTTTAAGCATCCTTGAAAAGCTTTAAAATATATTTTCAAAATCTTGAGAAATCTAGAAGTTGTTTAAATTTTTTTTTTTAAATTTCAGAACTTTTAATTAGCTTTTAATATTAATTTAATTTCTCCTATACAACTTCTAGAAAATCCTGCGAATTGAAACACATTTTCTTCAAATTTCGGTTCATAAATAACAATTTAACACTTATTATTTGTAGAAAAAATTTGAATAAATAAATTTTAGAAATTTTTAAAAAACATTCAAATTAAATTTAAAACTTAAAATGAAAAATGCAGATTTTTGCAGATTACAAACAAAAAATTTAGAAGCATTTTAAGAGTTGTGAAAGGCTTAAAAAAAAAGAAAATAAAACCATTTTCTAATATTTCTAGAAAAATTGAAAATTATTTTTCGTTTTGAAAATTTATTTTAACAGAATATTTAAATAGATTGTAAGTGATTACCAAAATAGTAGGAAACATTCCATTAAATATGTTTAGAATTTCTGAGACAAAAATATCACATTTCGTTTTTATTACTTAAAATCATTTAAAGTTTTAAATTTTATCTACAAACAATAAGTGTTCAATTATTATTTCTACATCAAAATTCAACAATTTTGCTTACAAATGAAACACTTTTTAAATAGAACAATAAAAATTGTAACGTTAAAAGTTTAAAAGCTCTTCGAAATTCTAGAGATTCAAAGCTTTCCTCTATGCCAAACAATTAAAATTAAAATGGTTTACTTTTAAATATTTGACATCAATTTACTCATATTAAATTAACAGTCAAATATTGCTAAATATTACATAATTATTCTACATAATTAAAAACTTTCAAATTAAATTTGTAAAACAGTGAACAATTTAGACTGAAACAATATTTTAAATTTAATAAAAGCCTTTAATTACGAATATATTATACTAAGTTATTTTGAAGTTGAAAATAGTTCATACAATTTCAAACGCACCTTTACACTTTTTTCATGACTAAGACTTTCGAATTTAGAATCGCTGCATCAAACAAATTATTGTTCAGTTTTTTAATACTTAACGTACAGATCTGTTTGAAAAATTATTTATGAATTTATTTATAATTACACTTAATAAAATAATATTATTTTTTATCAAAAATTTTCAACTTCAAATGCTTTTAATTTTTCATTTTGTAAGTCTCCAAAACTGCACTTATACGCTTAAAAATTAAAATACAAATTAAAGATTTTTCTTCTGAAATTTTGTAAAATTCCCGATCAAGAAATAAATTCCCGGTTTTTCCCGGGCTCGAAAAATTCCCTGTCCAGCGAACACCCTAAATTTAATTAAACGAAGAGATTAGGTAAATTTTCAACTATAAAAAACAACAAATTTTCAATCAAATAGTCGAATTTTAAACTGTAAAATATAAATTTTCCACTAAAAAGGTAATAGTTTTTTTCCAGTTAAAAAAAAATCATTTTACAACTAAAAGGGCGAGATTTTTTTTTAAATTAAAATTCCTCTTCCAAAATACTAAAAACAGTGGCCCCATTTTAACCAAAGAAAACATTCCCGCTCCTTTCCCAATTTGAAAACATTTTTCACCGTCAATGAAATTTAAAAAATTACACTCTAAAGCCACACAATTTTTCATTTAAAGTAATAAAAATTGAGGTGCGAATTAAAGCACTCAAATAATTTACTTTTAATTTTTTTATAAACTGAACACAATATTAATAAAGACTTATTTTTATTTTAAATAGTTTAAAAAGCCTTAAAATGATACAAAACTTCATTTCAAAATCACGAAAGATTTATACGTTGTTTGAACTTTTTTAAAATTATTGCTCAAACTTTTTCAAAAGTAATAAACATCTCTTAAAATGATTCGAATTTTTTCAAAACTTTTTTCTTAACCCTGCAAAATACTAACTAATAAGACTTTCATTTTTAATCTACAATTTAATTTGAAAATTAGAGAATTAATTTACATTCACAGTTGATCGGCTAAAATGTTTGTTCTTTAAATAAAAAATCTTCGATTTTAAATGAAATTTTTGACAATTTATTTAGAAAAAGGAGTTGAATTGTATAATTCCTAAGCTGACAAGCTAAAAATTAAACAAATTTAATTTGTAATGGAGAATGACAAAAAACTAGTATGATTTTAGACTAAAATTTCAAAAATAGGACAATATCAAAACGTTAAAAATTGAATATTTTAAAATTCAAACATTGGAGATTGGGTGATTTAAAATTTATAGAAATTTAATTGAATATAATTACAAGCATTCAAAATTAAATAATTAAAGATTGAAAACTTGAATTGAATCTTTCAAAGTCGAAGCTTTGGTAATTATAGAATTTTAAATTGTTATTACATAATAAGATTACAATTTAACGTTACTGCTGATTACAATTTTTTCTAAAATAGAAATAGGAATTTCATAATACTAAAAAAAACAAATTTCTAAATAAATAATAATTTTAAATGACAAACATTTCCCTCTCAAAATAGTGATGTTAAAACTCAAAACCTTAAAATTTTCAATTACTTTGTTATAAATTTAAATCGCTTTGAAATGATTATTTTTTAAATTACTAATTATACTTTCTAAAATTCAACCAATTCAATTTTAATTGGAAAATTAAAAATATAGTATTCATTGACTGATGTATGAACTTCAAAAAGTTTAATTTTCATCTTTTTTTATTTTAAGCAAAATTTTTATATTGGTAATATCAACTACTCCTTTAGAATTACTTTAGAAAATACCTTTTTTTTTAACTTAAACTATTTGTTTGGAAGTAAAAATTAATGTATTTGGTTGAAAAATGGTATTTTTTGGTTGAAAATTAATCTTCTTGGCTAACAATTAATGTTTTTAGTTAAAACCTAATATAATTTGTCAAAAATTGAACAATTTTGTCAAAAAATATCCCTTTTTAGTTGAAAAATGTTATGTTTTTTGTTAAAAAATTAATTTTTAAATTGAAAATTTAATTATTTCATTTTTGGTGCAAAATGTATCGATGAATCTTTAACTCAAATAGATCAATTTTAAACCAAAAACACCTATTATCAACCAAAAATGGAAGATTAAATTTGTTGTTAAAACAAAATCAAACTGTCCTTACCTCCAAGATGCTAGAAATCATAAAAAGAAAAAGTGCCTCTTATAATGCAGAATAAAATTGAACACCAAAATTTCTCCATTCCAACTTCAATAAAAACGCAAAAAATAAAAAAATCCCTTTGCCAATTAAAAAAAAATTATTTCTTCCCTTCCTTTTAAAATGACAATTTATAAATTCATATAAAATAGACTGAAAATAAAATGTTATCCCTCACAACTCAAGAAATATATTAAAAAGAAAAAATGACCTCTTTCAATTTAGAAAAAAAAATAAATAAACAAAATTTCATCCCTTCTACATCGATAAAAATGACAAAAACAAAATTTCCTTCTTCCATTTAAAAAAAAACTTTCTTCACTTTATTTAAAAATTAGAATCCTGCAACTAAAATGTTTTTTATACATAAATCCTTTATGTTAAATTATTTTAATGTTAAGTCGTTTAAAACAATTAAGTTTTAAATTGTTTAAATTAAAATTCTGATCTTTAATTCATGGTTTGAAATTAAGTGAAATAATGCTAAATATTACCAAAATTTTTCTTTTTTCTAATTTCCAATTTCAAATTCAACAGGGTTAAAGATGATATATTTTTAGCTAAAATAATATTTGAATAGGGCTTAAGTTATGTTTCTGTCGAAATCGTGAAAATAATATCCAAATCCAACGAGAAAAAATGAAGGCAAAAAATTAGTCAGAGACCGATGTCTCTCGAGTGTAAATATAGAATTCACATAATTACCTTCCACCGCGTCGGCGACTACCGCGACTTCTGTGTGGCGAAGTTGGCCTGCCATATCGAGCCATTTGTACTCTCAGCTCCCTGCCATCTAAAAGCCGTCCATCCATGGCATCTAGCGCGTCCTCGGCATCTCTCTTGTCATAAAATCTAAAAGAATCATTTCTTTTTTTTAAAAACTGGCGTCGTGCAACATTAAATTTACAGGGTGATCGCCGTTTTAATTGAAGAAAACAATTCCAGGTCATTTCCTTCACGGATTGAAAAAATTTGTCACGGTGAATAAAATTTTTTAAATTCAACTCTATTCTAAACATTTTTTCATTTAAAGTAATAAAAAATAAACAACAAATTAAAGCATTCAGCTTACACGTATAAAACTGAAAGGCAGTAACACTTTTTAACTGAAAAATTCAGAGTTTTTAACATTCATAAATAACAGAGTTCAAAAATTTGGATTAAGTTCCAAAAATATGAATGCACGTAAATATTTTATATTTAACGTTCAATTTTCTTCAACTTAAAAATTCTTGAATTAGAAGATAATTTATTCTCATTTTAAATAGTTTAAGCATCCTTGAAAAGCTTTACAATTTTTTTCTTCAAAATCCTGAGGTATTTAGAAGTTATCTTAAATTTTTTCAAATTTAAAATTATTTTTGAAATTTTCTCATAACTTCTAAATAACTTAAAATTAATTGAATTTCTCCTACAACTTCTAGAAAATCCTGCAAATTAAAAAAATTGCCTTCAAATTTAGATTTATAAATAACAATTGAAAACTTATTATTTGCAGAAAAAATTTAAGCAATTTTAAGAGTTATTTAGAAGTTTAAAAAAAGATTGAAAATTTAAAACAAAATGTAGATTTTTGCAGATTTCAAATAAAATAGAAGCTTTTAAGGAATTGTGATTATTTTAAAAGAATATTTTTAAAGATTGTAAAAGATTTCCAAAATTGTCCAAAAAGACCCTGCATTTTAAAATATGTTTAGAATTTCCGAACCACATTTTCACAAACTTCGTTTAAATGACTCGATTTTTAATGATTTTCGCTTACAAATTACATTTTTTTTAAATAGAACGATAAAAATTGTAACGTTAAAATTTTCAAAGTTTTTCTAAATGTTAATAATTTAAAGCTATCTATATCAAACAATTAAGTTTTAAATTCTTTACATTTAAATGTTTGTCTTTAGTTTACTCGAATTCGATTAACAGTCTAATATTGCTAAATATTAAATAATTATTCTTTTACATAATTAAAAAATTTCAAATCAAATGGGTTAAAAAGTGAATAATTCAGACTGAAACAATATTTTTAATTTATTTAAAGCCTTTAATTACGAATATCTTATTATTAAGTTCTTTTTAAGTTGAAAATAGTTTATAAAGTTTCAATCGCACCTTACAATTTTTTTAATGACTAAGACTTTTGAATTGAAACAGTAATAATCTGGAAATCCTTAAACTATGAACGAATTTAGAATCGTTTTATCAAATAAATTATTGTTTCTTTTTTAATACTTAAAGTACAGATACACTTTAAACATTATTAATTTATTTATTTTTATTTAAAGTTGATAAAATAATACAATTTTTTATCCGAATTTTTCAACTACAAGCTTCAAAATCTCTAAACAACTATGTTGTTTTATATTTATTCAACATTTTCAAATGTTTTTGAAATTTTTCCACAATTTCTAAATATCTTTTATAATGATTCGAGTTCTTCCTAAAGTTTTTTTTTTAATCCTGTAGAATGGAAAATATTTTGGACAATTTTGGAAATTTTTAAAAATATTCTCTTGAAATTATTTCTTCAAAATAAAAAATAATTTTGAATTTTCCTAGGAATTTAAAAAAATATTTTTTTATCCTTTTGTAGCATTTCATAATTCCTAAAGAGCTTTTTAATCTTTTGCAAGAACTCTGCAAAAATCTATATTTTGTTTTAAATTAGGCAGTGGATTATTTGCACCAAAATTTAGGTTTAGGTTTATTATTTTAAATCATTACACATTTTAAATTAATTTTGAAACTTTCCAGACTTTCGAAATATCTCTTCAACTTAGTCGATTTTTGTCTAAGAATTATAGATGTTAAATATTTATTTTACATAAAACTTCAACAATTTGACTTGTAAATTAAACTTTTTCAAAAAGAACAATTAAAATTGTGAAGTTCAATGTGTACTTTTTTTTGAATATTTAATTTATAATTAAAGATTTTACATGAACAATCAAATATGTCTAAATAATCAGCAACTATTATATTTCTTAATTAATTATAAAATTTCAAATTCAAATATTTTAAAACTTAACTGCTGTGTTCAACATTCTCTTTTTGTTTTGTTTGCAAATTAATATATTTGGTTGAAAATTCATATTTTTAGTTAAAAAATGATTTACTTGATTGAAAATTTAACTATTTTGTGGAAAATTCTCTACTTATGGTAGGAAGTGGGGGCGTTTTGTTTGTTGAAATTTATTTCTTTAGTTTAAAATAAACTATTTTGGTGAAAATCAGATTTTTTTTATCGAAATTGAATTAATGAAAATTTAGTTAGCTATTACTGGTAACAAATTTGCCACTTTCCATTTAAAAATCTACCAGTTGAATGCAAATTTTATCTATTAAATTAAAAATTCGTTTCGTTTCGTGCGAAATTAATCTCTATGCTTTTTTCTAAAAAAAATCTTCTTGTCTGCAAATTCATTTATTTTGGTTAAAAATTAAATAATTTTTTTTTTAAATTAGTTTTGTGTTCAAATTTCCTTTTTTGGTTAAAATGTAGTTTTTTAATTGAAAATTGAAACATCTCATTTTTTGTTACGTATTTATTTTCTCGTCGCAAATTCATTGATTTTGATGAAAATTGAACTACTTTCCTGAAAATTTGTGTTTTTCTTGTTGAAAATTAATATCTAAACTTCAAAATTGAGTATTTTATTTAAAATTTGTATTTTTCTGTTTAAATTGGATTCTTATTTATTTAATATTATAATCCTTTTTTGTGGAGTATGAACTATTTATTTATTTTATTTTTCGTTCCGATTGTCAAAATCTTCCTTGGATAGCGAATAAAAATCCATCACTTTTTTTTAGATTGAACTATTCTTTCTTTAAAATTAAAATATTTTTTGTTTAAAATATCGACTAATAAATTTTTCAACAAATAATTTTTTTGGTTAAGGTTCATCGTTGTAGCTGACGTAGAAAATTCGTTTTTTTTTTGCTTGAAAACTAAGTATTTTAACAAAAAAATTACATATTTCATATTTATTTAACAATTATACGGTTTGTTTAAAAGTTTATCTATTTTGTTAAAAATGCATTATTTTTCTAAACTTGGTAAAAAGTAACTATTTCATTGAAAATTTGGCTGGCAGGGTTGAACACAAACATTTTTGTTGAAAATTCAAATTTTTGAATTGAAGATTCAACTATTTTATAGAAAATTTGTCTTTTTATCTTGAAAATTTGACTAAGAATTGAAACCATTTTCTACTAAAAAGTTGAAAAAAGTTGAGAAGATTGGGCATTAGGTAAAAGGGGGAAAGACTGTGATCTCTGGTATTGATCCGGTTTTTGGAAGCTTCCCAATTCAAGTTGGAAACGTACCAAAATAAATAAATTATAAACCTCATAAATTATAAAAAAATTTACAAACGCGTAATAAAAGTAGAAAAAGTTTCGCTTTCGGACATGAAAATTTAGGACAGAGTCCTAAAAATCAATACAGCGATAAAAAAATCACATATTTTACATAAAAATATGAAAAAATTGCATTGAATTCCACAAATTTAAAATGAGCTTAGAAAATTTCAAAGGAATTCAAAAGAATTTGATGAAATGCATAAAAATTTAAGGCGAGGTTAAAATAATTTAGGATCAATTAAATAAAAAGTTACAATTTTTAAAAAGTCCATTGAATTAAATGGAAATAGTTGCATTTAAAAAAAAGGAAAGTAAATTAAAAAAAAAGCAAGAGAATTGCAAAGAATTTAAGAAAATTAAGGGTAAATTGACAAGGATTCAGGGCCAATTCGAAAAATGATTTTAAATCACTGAAACTGTACTAATTTATCACCAAAAAAGAATTTAAATAAATTGAAAATAATTTTAAAAATCAGAAAAATTGCATTCACTTCAGTGAATTGAGATTAATTTAAGGAAAAGCCTAGGAATTAAATGTTAGTTTTAAAAACTACAATATGAATTAAAGAAGAAACATAATTAAGAATTTAGGTCGAATTGCAAATGAATTGCTAAAAATATTTGAAAATCTACAAATTTTTGAAACCCTACAAATTTATAATAAAAAAAGAAAACAGTTTTTAAAAAAATCCCTTAAAATCTTTCGAATTCCTTTGAAGATGACTTGGAATCGATCAAATCGATCAAATCAAATCTTTTTTTTTTTTTTTTAATTTTTCTAAAGAATTTATAACAATTCAGGATAAATTAATAAGATAACATTCCGTCGAATTATATCCTTGCAATCATTAAAATCATTTTAAGCTTTATAAAATCCCGTAAAACCTTATTAGGCCCTGTAAAATCGCTTAGTATGTTCCGAAATTCTAGAAAATTCTATGTCGTAAAATGTTTCGAACGTTTTGAAATTCTTAATCCTATACAAAATACCCCACTTCTCATGAAAAAATTCTTTAAAATCCACTAAATTATTATAAAATCCCGTGAAAATCAATGATGAAATTTCCTGAACTTCTGGGTAAAGGTTCTGTAAAATCATTCCTATCTTGTCAAATTCTAGAAAATTCTTTATCTTAAAATATACGTTTTGAAATACCTCCAAATTTTTCGAATCAATAAAAAATTTTAAAAAATTCAAAAATAGGGATAGATATCTGAAATGAGGTTTTCATTAAAAAAAAAAATGATACAAGAAAAAAGTGACTGTGATTGCCGCCCTGATTATATTTTAATTACCCCTTTCGTCAATTCTGAGTTTTTCTCATACTTTTTTTCGAACGCCTGAATCGGAAGCTTTGATCTTATTACACATTTTTTTTCAAGTTCTGAAAATAGGAATAGGGGATGGGAACGGTCTGTGGGGCCTGTGAATGTTTGGCTTCAGGAGGAGTAATTTTGGAGCCAAAAAGTAGTTTGGAGTAAAAAATCGATAATAAAGCACATTTTAAACTAAAAAAAAAAGCAGTAAAAAATGATACAAATTTAAAAAAAAAATACAAAATGGGTGACTGAATTTTTGGCAACGCTTGAGATGCCTGCAAGGCTGCGCGCCTGAGCCATTTAAATCAGGGAAGAGGGAAAAGTAGCGGTGTCAAAGCGTTAGATGACGTCATGAATTCGTTTAAGAGGGAAAATTTCAAGTTTATTGAGACAAGAGATCAAATTTTTGAGTAAAAAAAGATTCAATTAGAGCATTTGAGCTCAACTTACCTGACGAAAGCGAATCCACGGCTTTCTCGAGTGAAACGGTCGCGTGGTATGTAAATATCCCCGACTTCACCGCATCTCTCGAAAACGCGTCGCAGATCCTCCGGCGTCGTCCGATACGTTAAATTGTCCACTTTTAGGGAAACCATCCCGTCGATACGGGGCGGTGGTCGACCGTAACTCATTTTCACACAATTTCAACAACTTTTGATGGGAAATGCACTTTTTTCAAAGGAAATTAAGAGAAGCCTTGAACACGCGTGAGGAACAAAATGGCGAATGGCGGACGGCGGAACTGGCGGAACTTGTCGTGTTCTTGGCGAAGCGGTCGGGAAGAAGGGGTAGAAAGCCGGAAATGAGCCAGTCAAATGAGAAACTATCTAGCCATTTTTATCTGCTTATTACATCAAAATTTTCATTTATCGGAAAATTTGGTAATCCTTTGTTGCTGATATTTATATTTTTTCGTTTTAAATATTTTTGAAGAATTCTTTTTGTAATCTTTTAGCAGCCATTTGGTTGTGATTGTTGATATTTTGTGGCAAAAATTGTGGCAGATATTAATCTTCCAAAATCTGCCACAGCATGTGCAACTAGTTCTGCGCATATACAAGTGGCGCGAAGTTTAAAAGAAAAAAAATCAACAAAAAGGGTTCTAAGGGCTTCAGAAGCTTTTGTTTCTTTAAATTTGTTTAAAAAGTCTACCTTTCTGGTCAAATTTCCAATTTTTTTGTTGAAGATTCGTCTTTTTAGATTCAAAATTCAACTATTTAGGTTCAGAATAAAACTATTATTTAAATAAACTTCCTTTTTAAAAATCAATATTTTCGGGTTGAAACATCTTTTCTTACAAATTTTTTTGAAAATTCATGTTTTTTAGTAGAAATTTAATCTTTTTTGGTTCAATTCTATTGTTTTTTATTTAAAATTAAAATAACGATCTGTTTAAATATCATCTATTACGCAATTTTTGTTGTGGTGGGTTCCAAACTACCAGAACCTTAGTAAAGGAAAATAGAAAAATTTTTAGAGGTACCGCCTCAGGGATCGAACCCCGGACCTCTGAGGTGAAGTCCGAGCGTCTAACCAACTGAGCCATAATTATTGTTCCTCCTTATAATTGAAAATTCAAGTAATCGCCAAAAAGTTAAATTATTCTCTTAAGAATTCTTTTTTTTCATGGAAATTAATTCTTTTAACTGAAAATGGAACTTTTACGTGTATCAGTGAAATTTTAATTTTTTTTAGTTTAAAATTATTATTTTTTAATATCGATTATTGCATTTTTTCATTTAGAATTTATATTTTTTGGTTAAAAAATCAAGTAATTGAACAAAAGATGAAATATATAATTAAAAAAATGTGTTTATTTAGTTGTAGATTCATTATTTTAGTATAAAAAAAATCTGCTTAGTTGAAGATTTATTCTTGTTTGTTGAAAATTTAACTTCTTTGTTAAAAATTCATCTTTTTGTTTAAAAACTTGACTAATTTGTTAAAAATTCATTGTTCTTATTCCCAATTTGACTAATTTGTTAAAAAATCTTTTTTTTTGTTTAAAATTTGAATACTTTTTAAAAATTAGATTTTTTAAATTATATTTGTTAACTTAAAATTTAAATCTTCTTTTCTTTCTTCATAATGCTTTTCTCAGTTAGTTTAAACCGTTAAAAATAGCCTTTTAAATATTTGTAAAGTTGTTTTTGCCAAATAATAATCATTTACGTCAAAATCCATTATTTTTAAAGTCGTCTTTGTTGTGCACCTAATAAGAAAATTCAACAATTTTTTGTTGAAAATTATTTATTTTTTATTAAAAAAGAAAAAAGAAAAAATTTATTAAAAAAGAAAGAAAAAAGTTAACAATTTAATTGATCTTTTTCACTGAGAAATCTTTCTTGTTTAAGAATTCCTCTCATTAGTTAAAAATTAATACTTGTCTATTAAAAATACAAATCTTTGGTTGAAAATCAATCTATTATAAATTAGTTTATTAACTTAAATTTTAAATATTCTATTTTTGGTTTTAAAATTGAAGTTTTTTAGTAGATAATTCGACTTTTTTTGGTGAAAAATTAATTATCCCTGGTTGAAAATGAACTTTTTTGTTAAAAATTCAAATTTTCGGGTTGATTTGAAAATGTACCTTTTTTGGTTGAAAATTGAACTACTTTGTTGAAAATAGATTTTTTTGTTGAAAATTCATCATTTTAGTGGACTGAATTATTTAGATACAAATTAGTTTTTTTAATAAAATTAAATGTTATACCTAAAATTTTAACTATTATTACATTTTTGGTTGAAAATGCAAAATTTTACATGAAATCTTAGGAATTTAGAGCATTTTCGATTTAATTGGATATATAATGTAATAATGTAGTAGTAGTAATGCAGTAATATGTAATAGATACATTAGAAAAAAAATCAGTATATATTAATTTAATTTGATTTATTTAATGGTAATGAATTTAATTTATAAGTCGAAAACATAAGATTTTATTTAATTTGTTAAAATCTTGCTAATTCAGATTCAAAATATTTAAAATACTGTAAGAAAATATTTACACGTTAAATTGTGCAAGTGATGATTGCCACTGCAGAAAAAGTTTTGCTGTTTATATGTTTTACAATAATAATTACTACTTAAATTGTGTTTGCTGATGAACATTCCATCGTTACTTACCTTCTTTCATTGATAATAATGCAATCAATTCTTGCGCACGTTCCTTATGCTAATTATACAAGAATAATTAAAAAATATTAAATATTAATACTTTAAAAAATGTATATTTCGTATAGTGTACTAACCTATTATAGTTATATGTAACATCCTATTTATCATAAATATTTCAATTATTCAATAATTTAGAATTGAAAACATGATTTATGCCAAACTTTTTATTTTCAACTTAATTGTAGGATATATATTTTTCAAAATGTTATTCAAATTAATTCATACACATTATATATATTATTGTATACATTAACACCATAAAATATTAACATTGCAAAACAAGCGGATGTTTCTTTATGTATATATAAATATCAATAAATTTAATAACAACTACAGTAATGTTCTACATTTGTGTTAGCAGGGTGTTCCAAAAATGCATTATAACATTTTTTATCGAATTTTTATGCACATCACCCACACAATTACGCAAAAAATGATAAAATTATAAAATATAAAATAAAATATAAAATTATAAAAATTATGATTGTTACTCTTATTCATGTAGAAAAATCAAAATATAAGACAACCACACCTATAATTTCTTATGAAAAATAATCCTCTTAATAGAAGTATGAATATTATCAAAAAGCGTAATTTCTATGAAACTATGTATTCTAAAAGTGGAAAATTTCGTTTAATTAGTAAAAATATAAATAATTTTCTCTATAAAATTATCCGAAAAGTTATTTATTCTTATATGGTTTTGTTACATGATTTCCTAAAATTTTAGAGTAATTCTTCTCTTTTTCCGAAATAGTGTCAATTAATAAGAATATTATTTCTAATGTCTATCTCAAGTTTACTTATATTAGTATACACAATAGGGTGGTGCAATTTTTTTCAATTTTCAAGCATATCGCCCCTGAATTTTTTCAAATAATCCAATTATCAAATAATTTGTTTTACATTCTCATCATGTATGTATGGGAAAGTATTATAATTGTCCAAAGTTTCATGCTTCAGTTTTTCAACGGATGACGATAAGTCTAAAATCAAGTTT
>JAAAKG020216301.1:0-22069 GCA_010014905.2 Druon quercuslanigerum
TTTCAAGATGCAGCCTTCATACAATTAATCTATTTTTAATTCCCTCACCCCAACTTATTTCATAATTTGGAAAAAGTTTCTACATATACCGTAAACATAAGGCTAATTTCCAAATTCTTAAAAAAACAACTTGGTCAAGTTGTTAGGGTATTGTATACCCTAACAACTTGACCAAGTTTCATCAAAATCTGAGACATGAACTTTTCGAGGTGGGAACACTTGACGTGTTTTGCCCCATTTATATATAGCTTTGATTAAAAACTTAGCACTTTTTATTTAAAAAAGTAAAGTTAAACGTTTAAAAGCACATTTTAGAAAGATGAGTTTTGATACTGTTATAAATAGACCTTTCGTTGATCAATTTTCACAATTGTATGTGGAAATTTGTATTTGGGGATCATGTCACTGGGTGCAAATTTGAGCCACATATGTATATTTAAAATTCTCATGTCTTCATAAAAGCGACGAACATTTGAAAACTTTTCTAAAAATTACTTAAATGTAACTTACACCTTGTCTTAGTATTATCGGAAACAAGCTATTAAAATATGGATGTGGGTAAAACGGCCGGGACTTTAAGTTCACAAGGTGTTGGCAATGACCCTTATTTTTTGTTTATTGGAGACGAAATAAAATTAGTAATTATATATAATAATAAATAAATTATTGTTGGATCTGTTTAAAAAGTTGCTCCTATTTTGAGAAATTTGTTATGGAATATAATTATTATTTTAATACGAATAAATGAAAAAATATGCAATGTTTTGAAGATACAAGTCTGAGGTTCAAAGTACGATGCCACCTTCTGGGTCTCGATCTGGTGGGGAATGTTTCGACGGCGACGGCGCCGATGGTCGGCGGCTGCCCTTCACCGGTCCTGCTGGAGCGATGGTGATGAAAAGCGTTTCCATATTTCTGGCGCGTAGTCGCAAAGCTTCGGTTTCCTCAAGAAGACAACAGTTGGCTTCACCAGACCAGAAACAGGAAACTGTCAGCAAACGAAGCCGCAGAAGACCAAGAACAGATCTTAATATGAAAAGTGCTGCCTATCACGCCAAGGTCATTGAATCCCTGAAGAAAAAAACAAAATTTGACAAGTATGAGCCAATCATTTATGGACTTACCAATTAAATAAACAGTTTAAATAATATCGTTCTGGGATAAAAATCACAAAACTGGATCTAATTGTAAGATAATTCCACAGCAGCGCAAATATTTCACCCTGTTATTTTTTTTATTGAATTAAAAGAAGATGAGAAGATGGTTCAAACTAATTCAAAAAAAAAAAAATAAACTGTGTATTCTCTTCTTAAACTGTTAACTTTAGAAATACAATAATTTTCTGTTTAAAATAAGCAAAAGTGCGATTTTTTCAATAGAATCTGTTGACTTTCCAGTTGATGAGTGCTTTATTTCAATAAATAATGATACTTCATAATAATAGTAATAATACTTAATTGTGTTCAATCAGATTTTTTAAAAATAAAAGTTCATGCGCAGTTTCAAAATCCATATGGATAAGACTCTTCATTTAAATGCTCAAGCTGCATTTTCTAAATTCTTCGACACACATTTCGTGAATGTAACTGCTCTATTTTCATGATTGCATGTTTGTGCAATTTATTTCCAATTTTCGTTTTGCTTTATTACTTCTCAGTTTTAACTCGTATCTTAAAGTCCTTTTAGGGTAAATTTTACTGATCTGCTTTACTTTCTACTGGCCACTTCTTTAATGGAACATTTTTAGTAAAGTTCTTAAAAGTAGCCATTTTCATTATTTGTTCATTCTAATTTATGTAATTTATGTGGACGGCATATTTTTAGAAACTCATTTTAAAATTAATTGCAGCCTTTTTTTAAGTATTTTGAATTACAATCATAAGAATACATGGCTAGTTGCTAAAATGTTCTCAATTTTGACCTGAAGGGTAAAATGAGAAAACCGAGTAAGTCATAAAGTTTTCAAAATTGGATGTACTTATTTGAAAATTATTTTGTTTTGCTCCACATTTTCTTCAAAGCTTATTGGTTTATCAAAATTTTGTTTTTTTCAGCAACTGATATTAAAAAAATCTCTTTAAGAAGAAAGGTTTTTATTTTTGGCTATTTTTTCATTCCAAATTTTTAACTCGTATAGAAGCAAACCTTAAAAATAGTTTTTATTTCTTAGAGACAAAAATAAAACTCGCAAGATTACACTAGAAATTTTTCTTCGGAATCCGGCTCGAGTTACCCCTAAATATATTTTTTGATTCATTAAAAACTCTGAGTGATGTATTTAACTCAAAAGAGCATTCAGTACGCATGCCAAAGTAAAAATACATAAACAGCGATTATTTAAATGAAATAAGTATTTTGTTTACAAAACTGACTTTGGCGACAACTACATAATTTTGCAATCCTTCCAAAGGTCAGGGATCGTTAAGACACAAAAAAAAGTTTGTAGTACTTGATGTAACAAAAAATAAAACCTTTTTTTGGACCATACCTTACATACTTCATACCTGCTAGCTGATGATATAAACGAAAAATTAAATTCTTAAAAATTGTGTTACCACATACCGCGCATCCGCTTGCAGCTTCACTATCTATATATCTTAATTTTGATTTTGTATCGATTTATACAAATGTGATGTGTTGTGACTTTTTAAATTGCTTGTAACACATATAGGGGCCAAACTTTTTTGTTAATAAAGGTCGAGTCAAATAAATTATAGTATGTCATATCTTTGTATCAAAACTGGTAAACTTTTCAACAAGTACAAAAAGACATAGCTTATATATGTTTAGTAATATTTTTAAAAATTCTTTCTATTTAGAATGTGCTTCATTTGTAAATTTTTATAGAGCAGCTTTGACTTCAACTTACGCACAATCACGATTTGTATAAGGCCGATTGTATCAAGTAATTGCAAAAATTTACGTTTGTAGAAAGTTTTTAATTAACTGAGATATCCAATGAGCCCTCTGCATTTCCGTCTAGAGAGAGAGAGAGAGAGAGAGAAAAAATTAGTAAATTTTTAATTTTTGCAAATGTATGAATTTGTAAAGATAACCTGCTAAGTTCATTACTAATCGTTTTAATTATATATAATTTAAAATAATAATAATCAACTGAATACTCGTATATATTACAATAATGCGTGCCATAAATGAGTTAGATCCCAGTTAGTTATAACCAACGTCCTACATTCATTTCGAATGTATAAAAGCAATTAATTAACTTGTCAAATTTTTAGATTCGAACTAGAGGCACTTTGCAAAATTTATAGCAAACTGACAACCGTTCCCAAAGAACGTGTTGGACATGTATCAACTTCTAATGGATCTGCAACACCATTACCAGCTGTTGAGGTGAGTTATAAATATTTTAGAATAAATATTATATAATATTATTGCATGAATTATTTTTCTATTTCTTTTCTAAGGAATAGTTTTTTTTCGTAAAATTGATTATCTGGATTTACAGAACTAATTATCTTTAGTACAGAGAAATATTGTTAGATAAAAGCCGCAGCGCCGTACGATTAACCGGATTCTTTCTGTACGAATAGGAGGTCCTGGAAAAGGAGCTATTTGTACCGAAATTTCGGTACAAAATACCGCACTTATTCGATATGTGTAGACGCTTCCTCAGTCAAAATGCTTTTATTTTCACAGGGTATTGATAGAGCAATATTTCGTGAATTGCTTCACAATACATTTGACGTAATAACAGAAGACACAATAATTGAGCGAATGTTTGTTTACTGGGACAAAGACAGCGAGGGTGCAATTAGATTAGAACATTGGATTATGGGCCTAGATGTCTTTTTACGAGGAAATCAACGAGAAAAAATTACTTTTTGCTTCAAGGTATATGATTTGAATAGCGATGGGTACATCACGAAGGACGAAATATTTCAACTCTTCAAGTACGTTCCTATTTTATTATGGTTTCATGAAACCCTTAATCCATCTTTTAGTTCTTTATTCTTATGTTACTAATTAAATAAAATTAGTAAAATATTTTTATACATTTTTCCTTAACAAAAAATTAGGAATTGTTTAATAAAACAACCAGGAGAAGAAGACCCAGATGAGGGAGTGAGGGATCTATCCGAATTAGCTCTGAAGAAATTCGACGTGGATCATGACGGGAAAATATCTTTTGAAGATTATGAAGCAACAATAAAAGAGGAACCATTACTGCTCGAGGCTTTTGGACAATGTTTACCAACCACAGAGAGTGTCGCTGCCTTTTTAATTACCTTACGACCTTAAACCTTTTGTAATAGTACCCGGAGAATTTTTTTTAGGTAAGAAATCATTGTGAAATTAGTTGTCAAAAGTATTAATCAATCCATGAATCAATTTCAATCTCATAAATCAATTAAAAATTATGGAAATAATAGAACAAAGTAATTTGCATATAAATTATATGGACCAATCTCTGATATGGCTATAGTTAAACAAAGATCAACCTTCAATTTATGAGACTTGTTCAATTTGCATCACGAAATTACATTAACGACTTGTCAAATTGAGTATATCGATTTTAATTCACCTAATAATGGTAGCTCGTAATTGAAATAGAAGATTTTCCGAGTAATTTTAGTAGTAGCAGCTAGTAATTTTCTATTGGCAAAATTAATCTTTGTACTTAATATTATAAAAAAAATTAGAATACTTTTCAATGTAATTTTTGGAATAATAATTGACAGAAACGGACAGAAATTAAAAAACACAATTATTTCTCAGAATGTACAATATCTTTATTCCTTATATGTTTCTTTAGATCTTATTACTCTATGATAGAAAGTATCCTCTATTAAACTTTTTTATACCTTTGTATACCATTTCTGCTTCCAGAATCAACATAGCTTTTTCTATTCAGGTTTATCATCTTGCCCTATTTGAAACAATTGAATCATTCTCACTCTAATTTTGTACATTTTTATCCCATTCGAATTTCATGAATTATATTCATCCCTATCCCCGTTTATGAGTTTACATTTTATATGTATTCTTAATAATCCTAACCCATTTATCCAACTCTGTACACTATTCTAATATCCAATAACTCTATCCGTTTCCATTCCATTATAATTTTTTACGGTCTTCTTTAATCCACCAATAATACCGTTTTCAGTTTCTTTATGATCTTTTGAGCCCATTCATCCTGTTGTAAATTCTATACATTTTATTCAATTAAATAATTTTCTATTTTATTCCTTGTTTACAGGGACTGCACCCTTTTCAATGGCAGTTTTTAATATTATATCCGATTCCTTCAAACAAGATTTATATCCTTTTCTATGCGATTTTGTCTCTTCTCTATCTTTCCTATTCGTTTTTTCTAATAATTTATCCTTATATACACACTTTACTAGGTACATAACACTTTTTGTTCTTCTACTCTTTCAGAGAATTCTAAACTGTTGTCATCTGCATTATTACTTTTTAGCATATGCATGTTTTCAAGAATCTTATCCTTTTGTATCCTTATTCATAATCTTTTATCCTATTTCTCTGTGCATTAAGTCCGTTATATCGTCTTAGTCTGTTTGTCCTTTTTCAGAAATATATGCTATTCAGTTCAATAGTAAAAATTATTATTAGCCTAATTAATAAGGATAGCCTTAGAAGAGTATAGAATATAAATGAAAATCATTCGTCGAAAAACAAGAAGAAAATGAAAATGAATACAATTAAATAAATTTAAACAAGAATATAATAGAAATGGATATTCTTTCTTTAACAAAATAAGATAACAAGTAATTTTACTGTAGAAATATCACATTCTCGATATAATCCCAAAACACTGTGAAAAGTTAAGAAAATATATTTTTTAAATGATATCAGGATTCGTGGTAGTCAATTTGCATAAAACCCTTTTGAATTAATAATACATTTCTTCTTTAACATAACGTATGATAGTGCATCTTCTTTATTTCTCAGAAACTGGACACAAACGCTTCAGAATGACCCGATTTGTCTAAAAACTTTATGTTAGATTGACTAGACCGAATTGACCGAATTGATCTAAAACCGAAGTGAATTTATTTTATTTTAGATGCATGCTTTATTTTACTGAATAATTAATATATGCAATGTATGTAAAAACGATAGTATTAATTAATTAATTGAGGCAAACATCGTACATAAATGTTTTATCTATGAAATCAGAGAAGAATACCAACAATAAAGGGGTGGGGGGTACTAAGACTTGGTGCTCTTACCCTGCTAGACGGTGGCTTTTAAATTATAATATAAACACAAATCTAAGTTATATTTATTATATTTTATATACATTTTTATTAAAAAAGAAATTAAATCTCACCAATCATAGTTTGTGAAATCAAAGTTTTTCCAGTAATTTTAAACGATATATAAATTGGGTAATGTATTGAAGTTTTAAAGTTTTCTCCTTTCATTAAATACTCAAAATTCCTGTCATTTTATTAATTTAATACCTTTTAAAAATAAGATACATATTTTTTAGAATTACTTGACAAACTTTGATTTTACAAACTATGCAAAGTCAATTTAAATTGAATTCTAATCAATTTAAAAAAATTGACTTGAGTTTAAGAAATTTGCAGCAAATTCAAGCAGATTCAACTTAACTCAAATGAATTAGAGAGATTTTTAAAAATTCAAAGAAATTCAAGAAAACTTAAGAGAAATAAATTGCAATGATTCAAACAGAATTCGAGTGATTATCTTGATAACAGTTTAAGCTATCATAAAAGTATATTTCGTTAGATTTATAGCGCAATTAAAAATTTTTCTAACAAATATGTGAAAAAAATTAAAAACATGACGTGCAATCAAAAAATGGAGTTTGGAATCGATTTTTGAACAATAAACTACTATGGAAACGACACATACCATTTATAATACACATACATAGGTCACATTTTGCTGATTAGTGTTATGCGAAAGAACGTCCGGTCCTTTTCTAAATAGATTGAGCATTTTTGAATAAGGCGTAATAAACTATGCTACGTTGTAAAAGAGAGATAAAAACGAAGTTTCGTTATGGTCATTTAGTATGCTGATTGGAGCATCTAGTTCTCGGTATGGTCAATCACTTCGTGCGTCCTTAATTCCAGATCATTAATGTTCAAACAGGAGCCTAATCAGACGATCATACTTTAGAGTCTATAGTTTAGATCCTGACAGACTAAAAACATGATCGCCAAAAACTTCATCTTGGTCATGGCTTTCATAATAACTTTTGTTATTTTGGTAAACATTTGGATACAAATATCAAGTTCTAATAATTTATATTCGAAAAATAATTCATATCATTAATTTATTGTTTACGATTTTTCTTTCAGGTTCATACCCAGTCGCCACATGTTAGTCTATCATCGTACCAATATGACTCGAATTCGATTTCCCAAAACGAAAATATCCTGCAACTATTTCTTCGACTTGCATCATATACGGCTGGTAAATTACATCTCCTAAAGCACAAAATTCTCCAACAGCAATTACATGATTTAAAGGAAAATGAGAAAATTGCTAAAGCATCACAGTCTAATCTGAATATTAAGAACATGATTGAAACATTCCTACGCTTGTCCTCTGCATCCATCACACCTACACAAAATCCTCTCAAATCAAACTTGTATCAGCAAAAAAATCCAGTTGCTCAAAATAATTTTCAAAGTTCCGGAATTAAATCAGCCTCAGATGAAATAAGCACAAATTCTAAAGAGATTCCGGAAGCTTCTGGAAATTTTTTGGAAGTCGAAAAGCGTATGATGGTTGATTATGATAAACATTATAATGCCTCACATTCTAAAGGTCCAAATATTCTAAATTTTGGTCCAATTTCCCCAAGAATAAATCTAGGCACTGATTCAGAATCTTCAAATAAAAACGGTTCATATTCGAGCAATGGAGAATCATCAAATAAACAGCAAAATTCTAATCCTAATAATAGGCAAAGTTCTAATTCTAATAATCAGGAACGTTCTAATCAACATTTGTCAGGAAATAATCAGGTGGGCCAGGATCCAGGGTCAATAATAACTATGTTCAATCCTGCTAAATTAGCAAACGTGAACCCAATGAACATGGTAAGCAATGTTCCAGTAATTGGATCTGGGTTTGCTGGACCTATTAATACGGTTCAAGAATCTTTTTCAAAATTCCGATCTTTTGCTCCTCAACTTAGAGCTTTGCAAGA
This sequence comes from Druon quercuslanigerum, assembly GCA_010014905.2. Lineage (NCBI taxonomy): Eukaryota > Metazoa > Arthropoda > Insecta > Hymenoptera > Cynipidae > Druon > Druon quercuslanigerum. The sequence continues at coordinate 8,183 of JAAAKG020216301.1, forward strand.
TATAGAAAATGATACAATTTTTCCAGTATCGGAAAACTTAGTGGAAGAAAATCAAACAAGTGAAAATTCTTCTCAGAATCCAACCACAAATGGAAATACCTACTCTAGTCCAGATAATATGTTTGTTAATAAAGATACGTCTTCTATGGATCAAAATAAAACAAATGATATGGTAGGTGTAACTGCCGAATCTACTTTAATATTTGATAATGAAATAACTACTAACAGTAATCATTTAGATGAGGTAAGTCCTAATGGAAACAAATCTAATCTATCAGATCAAAATTCCGCAGAAACAAGTTCTCTGAAGGAAGAAGTTCAAAGTGCTGATCAAATCTATGACAAAATCAAAGGTGAAATCCAAAAAGAGAAGAAAGTCGAAGATTTGGAATTGTCAAATGAAAGTTCAAAACAAAATTCTGCAGAAAGAAATCCACCAAAGGAAGAAATCCAAAGAGTTGATAAAATAAATGATAAAATCAAAGGTGAAATCCAAAATGAGAAGAAAATCAAAGATTTGGAATTGCCTAGAGAGAGTTCAAAACAAAATTCTGTCGAAACAAATCCACCAAAGGAAGAAATCCAAAGAGTTGATAAAATCAATGATAAAATCAAAGATGAAATAGAAAAAGATGAAAAAGACGAAGAGTTGGAATTGCATAAAGAGATTTTAAAACAGAATGATGCAGAAACAAATCCACCAAAGGAAGAAATCCAAAGAGTTGAGAAAATCAATGATAAAATCAAAGATGAAATTGAAAAAGATGAAAAACACGAAGATTCGGAATTGCATAAGGAGATTTTAAAACAAAATGATGCAGACACAAATCCGCTGAGTGAAGAAATCCAAAGAGTTGATAAAATTAATGATAAAATCAACGGTAACATCGAAAAAGAGGAGAAAGTCGAAGAGGTGGAATTGACCAAAGAGAGTTTTAATCAAAATTCTACAGACACATATCCTCTGAAGGAAGAAATCCAAAGAGTTGACAAAATAAATCATAAAGCCAACGGTAACATCGAAAAAGAGGAGAAAGTCGAAGAGTTGGAATTGCCTAAAGGGAGTTTTAATTGGAATTCTGCAAAAACAAATCCTCTGATGGCAGAAAACCAAACAGCTGACCAAATCAATAATAAAATCAATGGTAAAATCGAAAATGATGAAAAAGTCGAAGAGTTGGAATTGCATAAAGAGATTTTAAAACAAAATGATGCAGAAACAAATCCGCTGAGGGAAGAAATCCAAAGAGTTGATAAAATCAAAGGTAAAATCGAAGAAGAGGAGAAATTTGATGATTTGGAATTGCCTAAAGAGAGTTTAAAGCAGACTAAGGAAAATAAGCATCGTCCTGACTATCAAGATATGCAACTAAAAAGATTGACTATTCAATTAATGAAAGCATTGAGAGATATGCAAAATAAAATAGATCATAGAGCTAAACATAAAGGATTACAACGTTTCACAGACTTAAGGTATTTTTAATTGATTTATAATAAACTAAGGTTTCCTTTTCTTTCAAATTTTTATTATTATCTTGATTTCAGATCCCTATGCTAAATCTTAAACTTATTAATCTTCTTTTTCCACTTAAGGATTCAATTTCCAGATCAGAGGAACTGGTGCAGAAAGTACACATCCAAAATGTAAAGGCACAATCAACTTTAGGAGAAAATACTTATGATAATGGTGGGCAAATTAGGAATACTTAATTAGGTTCATTGTTTGAGAATAATCTACAACAAATCCAAAGATTTTTTAGGTATATCTAAAAACAAATGATGGATAGATTATACATTAGTGAAAATTCTCTTCTTTTAAGATTAGTTGTAAATTTTATTGAGAAATTTATCAGAAATTTATTAATGAATTTCATAGAGAATATTTTAATGTTTTTCACTTATAATTTGTATATAGACTTAAAATATCTGTTAATGGTAAAATAAGTTAATAACAATAAATTTCATCCAAATATGACATGAAGTAATATTTCCTCGCACATTTCATTTCTTGATTTTCTAGCAAAAAGACTTTGACAGAGGGTCTATGATTAAATTTATTAAAAATTTATATTTCAATAAAGATACGCCCTTATCATAATTTGATAAGGAACATATTTTTTTGCAGTGGATGTGTAAAGAAAAAAATTCGGCTAAGTGCATATAAAAATTTCGGTACACTTAGTCACGGCCTTGGAATAAACTTAAAGAAATATATTCCTTATCAATTTAATTTTTTAGCAAGAGTACTTTATCGCGATCTGCAAGCGGTAAAATGAATTATATTATGATTGTGCGTGTCACAGTATCAGAAGAATAAGAGTGTGATTTCGAGACTTCATTGATATTTCATGATCAATAGCGAATTTCGAAACGAATTTAATTAACAATTTCTGATAAAAATTAGTCATCTCCTATAACTCAGACTTGTGTGTCAAATTTAAATCCCATGTTCTAGGACTTTTAACTACTATTTTTTAAATTATTTCATTAGGTGGTTAGAGAAATATATTTCAAGATATCAATTAATATTTATTTTTATATTATCAATCCAATTTTGTTTAATATAAAACATGCACCTAAATTATGTTCCATATGTAACTTGTTAGAAAATTAAAGAAATGAAAAATATTTTACTGACTGTTATTCTATTTTGTTTGAAATATATAGTTTGAAATATTAAAATGCACTTTTTTTTGATAAATTGAGGCTTTTGGTAATATAAATAAAATTCTAATTGAAGAATATAAAATGTCACACAAATTTATTAACTCAACAAAAGTTTACGCTTGCTTAAACTCCATGGTACAAAAGCTTAAAGAGTTTAGTTATTTTTAAGCTATAAGTACATTTTTGTTCAACACTAGTATTAGTAATTCAGAACTTAAAAATTATTAATTTAAACGAGATTTTAAGAATTTTTTTGTATTCATTTAACCTGTTTATAATATTTTATCGTTTTAGTCTTTGGTGGACATTTTATTCAAATAGGTCTTCTGAATATTTGTAGTATCCCCATTATCCTTCATTTTCTCAGTATTTTTTATGGAAATTTGTTCAGATAAAGATTTTGTAAATTTAGATCCTTGTAGCATAAGCCTCTTCAAAAGTATAAGGATGTCTTCCATTTTTTTATAGAGAGATGTTTCACGTAGTTGGTTAATCTGGAATAAAATTAACTTTAATCTAATATATTATGTAAATATTGAAGAATCTGCTAAAAATGTTTTTCCAGTAAGCAATTTTTCGTAAAATCTAAAATAAATTTAAAATTAATATTGTGATCGCTTTTTGATATTAATTTATCCAGGTATCTACTTTTCATTGAATTAAACATATCATTCTATCTTTATGAAACTTACCGGGTTTAATTCGGCATCAGGTTCGCCAATGAATCGCCTTGAATGAAATTTCTCATTTTTCAAACCATAGCTGGGTTGAATATCATCATTTTCAGCATATAGTTCATCATTGTGTCTTTGGTGAAGTAAATGTTTAATGCTGTTTATGTTGTTGCTGTTACTTTCTATTTGAGTTTTACCAAACTGTAAATCAAACGGTGGTAAACTCCATGTGGCCTAAAAAGAAAGAAAATAAATAATCAAACGTTTACAACGTTTTTAGCAATTCGTTCTTAAAATTATTTATCTAATTAATTTTTATTTTATAGAAATTTAATCATTTACAAATACTAATAAAATAAAAACATTAATTTAAGTTTATAAGAAATACATAGCATTAAAAAAAGAAATTAAGTTTTAGTTGTTATAAAATAGTAAATCAAGCAATCGCTTACCGTAGCAAAAGTTATTATCGTGAAGCAAACAAGATTGCTTGTCATTGTTACAGCTTTACCCTGGCTGATCTCTCACTGATTGAACTTACAATTTGATTCAGAAGTCTCGCTTTTATTCGATAAATCATTTCGACAGAAAACAGTTGTGACATTAATTTTAAATTCGATACAGATCGTGAAAAATGAATATAATTTCAGATATTCTTGCTGCATTTAGCATAGAAAATATGCAGAAAGTAAATATTTTTGACTCAAGGAGGTAGTGGTTTCCAATGGTAGCTACTTGATGGAAGTTTTTTATCCTTCTAAATTATTGACTATTCAATTTTCTCTAAAACTTGAGATAATTACAATTCAATATTTCGAAGGCATTTTTGTTGGAATTACACTTCTGGTATGAATTGAATATTCTACGCGTCGATGTCATGATATATATCCTAAGTCATGGACGCAAATTTGTAATGGAATCAAGTGATGAAAGTAGTATGTTTAATTTGCTATATTGCGCACATTTTAAGATAATTTAAGTTAAAAGTTGGTGGGTTGCATAAGCACTTAAGACCAGAGGTCATTGTATCCATTCCAAATAATAACCTGAAATGACCGATTTTTAGCTTAACGTCAGCAATCAAACAGCAGAAGTCTCTAACAGAGACGGTGGAAAAATTTTAGCCGTAAACACCTCTCACGACTGTGAGATAGGCGGTTATTGCATGTGAAGGACTTAATACGATGATCCGACAAAGCTCGCCTTCATCCTGAGGACACAGAGAGACCCAAGGACGACCGCCTTCTATATTTTTCACGCAAGTATCTTAGCATCTTGTCGGCACGCAGGGATACTTTTGAGGCTATTAATCAGTGAAAACGTGATACCTCCAAGAGAGACAATGATAAGGACGATTAGCTTAGCAGAACATTCCAGGTATAATCTTCGCAAATCCCTTTCTTTTCATTCTCCTTAGCTAAGAAGTTCTTATTAGTTAGTGCCGAACACTTGATCAGCGAATATGCTTCGCTTCTTGAAGTCAAGTAAAACTATGTGAGGCCTCGAATGTGCAAAGAAAACAATTGTCGAGAATATAAAGTTCCAGTATATGCGGCACTTCTCATTCTCGATAATTGACCCGACTTTCCTGGAAGTTTTTAGCGCAGTGATATTAAGGCTCATGTCGTAAGAGTGACAATGATGGCAATAAATCACTCTTAATGCCACATTGTGTCTTTGGATGAAGGTGGTTCCCGCATGAGTTGGACATCTGTTAGGTTGTGGTTAGGTAAGGTGGAGTAAAACGCTGTAAAGGGTGTGTACAACCATTTTGCGCGAACTGAACGAAAATACGTAGTTCCTGTCGATCATTCTCTCGCTAAACACAGTATAGATAGTATGTGTTCTAGATGCTCAGGGTGTGCATGACACGCTCTGCAGCTATCATCGGGAATGTCATGGCTCAAAATATGGCGACGGTAAGCTAGAGTGAAAATGACACCGTCTTCACATGCTAAAATGAAAGTCTCCATGCCCGACTTCAATCCGCGTGATTTAAGGAAATCAAACGTTAGCTCATAGGACGTCAACCGATCTTCAACATTTTTGTGGATGATGTCGTGCTTTTTCTGGTTAAGGAGCTGCTCAATAACGTTTTTATCCTGTGTTGTCTTAATTTGGGCTATCAGGAGTGAATGCTAGAGACAGATAAGATATAATGCATCTTGTTCACCCCTGACATCAAAGTCACGGCCAAGTATTTCAGCAACCTCCTTCGCTGCTCTATGGCGTGAGATGCAGAGTCGTGGCACATAAGACTTAAGGTGCATGCTTTTGTTCATGTGCATAATCTTTCCGGAACACCTCAAAATGAATAATTTGTTCCTTGCTGAAAGTTCGGGAGACCAAATCTAATGCATGAGACGTTTGGATCTGCTTCGGAGAGTATCTTGGACAGATTTTACATCTTGAATCCCGTTCGGTGGCACGCTCAGGTAGGTGTAGGTCTCTCCAGCGCCAAGGTTTCGTTGAATGTTTCTGTCAACGAGTTTAGTCTCGTCGCGGATGCCATTAAGTTTTCCTCGCTTCAAATAAATCCTGCCGCATTTTTGTGACCCAAACTTAATTCCAATCTTCTAAGAGTATTCCTCCACAATCCTTAGAGCTATTTTTAGTTTATTTTCAATTTTTGGTATAGACCTGAAGAGCGTACCTGTCAAATACATAAATGACCTGATGTTTTCGACTTCCAGCCTAGCCGCCAAAGTATCTTTTGAAATGGCGAAGAGCGAGTGATAGTCACAATAATGTGAGGCAAAAGAGGAGTGAGCTGATAGTGTCCCCCTGAAATACACCTATCTGCAAGGTGATGTTGTTAGCTGTAACAAGATATTTTTCAGCTGAGATAGAAAATCTGGCTCTCTTCAAGAGAGCTAATGATATGGGTGATTAACGTATCAGAACATTCCAGCTATAACCGTCACAACACCCTTTCGTTTGATTCTCCTTAGCTATGATGTTCTTGTCGGTTCGTGCTGAACATTCTATATGGAACATAGTTCGCTTCTCGAAGTGAAGAACAACTACGTCAGGCCTCGAGTGTGCAACAGAAACAATTGTCGAGAATATAAAGTTCCAGTATATGCGGCACTTGTCATTCTCGACAATTGACTCTATTTCCCTAGGAGCGTTTAGCGGAGCGATATTATGGTTCATGGAGGAAGAGTGACATAGATGGTAATAAAGCACTCTTAGTGCCGCATTGTGCCTTTGGATATAGGTCGTTACTGCATAATTCGGACAAATAGATAGTATGTGTCCTAGTTGTTCGGAGTGTGCGTGGCACGCCCTGCAGCTATCATCGGGACTGTCTTGGCTCAAAATGTGGCGACGGTATGTTAAGGTGAAAATGACATTATCTTTACAGGCCAAAATAAAACTCTCCGTTTCCGACTTCAATCCGGGTGATTTACGGAAAGCAAAAGTTAGCTCACACGATAATGACTGATCCTCCACACTTCTGTGGAAGATGCGCTGCCTCCTCTCAACCTCGATGAGAGGATTCATGGAAGTTTTTCTCCTGTGCTTTCTGAATCCGGGCTTTCAGGAATGAGTAATCGAGATAGGTAAGATTTGATGCATTTTGCTCCCCCCTGATACTGAAGTTAAGCCTCCTCCGCTGCTTTGTATAGAAATGCTCATTTGCCCACTTCTTCATGCTTCCTGATCATTTTAAGAAGAAGCCCTCTTCTATTTGCGACTCCATGTGCTGTACCCAGAATAATCCTATTGTGAAGATATTCAAGATTCAATATTACGCGACCACCTTGACGGCGTGAACTGTAAAGTCACGGAGCAGAAAACTTAACATGCATGTTTTTCTTTATGTGCATAACCTTTCGTGTCCGTATATCAAGTGACCTGAGCTCGTTCTTTGTCCATGGTACCACTCCAAATGATTAGAGTACAGCAAGAATTTTCGTTGCAGATACTTTGTTCCTCGCCGAAAGTTCGAAAGACCAAAACTGCCTGATGAGACGTTTATATCTGCTCCGGAGAGTATTCTTTACAGATGTCACATCTGATTGCAGCTCTGTGGCACGTTTAGGTATGTATAAATCTCTTTAGCGCAAGGGTGTCGTATAGCGCTTCTATCATCGAGCTCAGGGTCATCAGAGATACCAGTAAGTTTTTCTCAATTCAAATAAACCTTGTCACATTTTTCTGACCCAAATCCAATTCCTATTTCCTTAGTGTATCGTTCGGTAATCTCTGGAGCTAGATGTAGTTGCTCTTTATTTTTAGCATAGATTTTAAGATCATCCATGTAAAATGCATGAGTGACCTTGTACTTTCGATTTGCAAGTTTGCTGCAAAGGTACTCTGGGAATAGCGAGGTCCCAGATATAGTGCCAATAATGTGAGGCAAAAGAGGAGTGGTCTCATGGGCTCGCCCTGAAAAACACCTCTCTGGAAGGTGACCTTATTAGTTGTCATACGATTTTTTCAAGATGAGATAGTAAATCTGGTTTTCCAAAGTAGCGTTAATCTCTCTATGCGCCTCACTATTTGCGGATTAACCTTTAAGCTTTCCAAAATACAGATGATAAGTCTATGGGAAGTCGAGTCAAAATCTTTCCGGGAATCAATCCAGGCCATCCAGCACATGCCGTTATCCACTGCTAAGACTGTCAGAGTATCAGTGTGTGTAGAGAGAAAAATATGGATAAAAAAGACTGCGAAGCTGAGAAGCGAGAAGGAGAGAAGTTGAAGAGGCCAAATAGAGATAGAAAGGGAAAGGGATTAAAAGAGTCAGTCAGTGGGAGAAATGAAGGAGAGATAGAGAAGAGGAAGCGTTACTCTGAAAGCGTCACCCAGTTTTGCAAGTTGAGACAGTACCATACAAAGTTATCACTTCAATAAGAAATCAGTGTTAATGGAGGGAAAGCATTTGATTTAAGGATAATTTTACATGAAAATAAATCTTATTTATTCAATTGTCAAACAAACATTGTTTAAACAATATGTTTCCATGAGTCTATGACTCTTAAGATGCTTTCAACAAAATGTTTTGGTAGAATTGATCAAATCTTTTACTTGATTCTGGGAACATATTTTCTTACATTATTTGGTAGATCGTACCAAAAAAATGTTTTGAAAAAATATAATATTTTCTAAAATGAACAAAACAATTCAATCGAAAACTATGATTGAATAAAGCAAATGAATTTGTTCTACTGAACCTTTCTATTTTTAATGGATAAATAAAATTTTGTAACTGGGTGTAGGTTTCCAAAATACAACTAAAAATATCCAATCGTGTCTGCCCCAAGAATTTCTCAAATTTTGTACATCGAGTTCAATAATTTGCAAAAAAATGTTTACCCTTTTTGATCTAATTTTTTTATTTATTTCACATAATTTAATTCTTTCATATTTTGATTTTTTATTTACTCTAAGAACGGGTTTAGTTTAATGCCACGTTTCCACACTATGACATTTGTGTTCAGTACAAAATTAATTTTCTTTGATCGATCAAAATGTATATTTGGAATGTAAATTCACTTACTATGATTGTCTTCCAAGAAATTCCCAATAATTTCTTGAGACAGAATGCCGCAAAGAATTAAATATTCAAATACATTTTTCTTGGTATTTTAGACGCCAAATCTAAGATGATGAAATTCTCCTTCTTTCAACTTCTCAACCGAAGACGATAATAATTTGTAATTTAATTGAGGAGCTGGGCAGTAGGGAAAGTGAGATTATGATTTAATGGAAATTATGGTTAAATGGATTATGGAAATGGAGGAAGGGGAAGTAGGGAAGCTAAATGAAAATGAAAGGAGGCTTAGTAGGGATTGTGGGTTGGCAAGAGGATAGCGAAAGACGGAAAAGTGGTAGAAAATGGTGGGACAGTAAGTTAGGAAATGAGGAAAATTTGGAGATATGAGGAGAGATGAATTATATAAGGAATAAATTGGAGTAGTAAGGGAAAGCGAAGGTTTTCCTTTAGTGTTGTGAAATAGGGGAGGAGAGGAAGTAGGAAAATGTAGGCGGAATAGCAGAGGGAAAGTATGGAAATAGGATTTTTGAACGTCTTATTTGTGACTTAATATGAAACCATTTTTTGTAACCACTAGGCCTTTACTTTAAATAATTCAAATAATTACGCTAGGATACGTATTCTAAGTTTAAATCGTAAAAAAATGTATGGAAAAACGAAACAAATTACAATAATATGTTTCGATACTAATGCATATTATGAATTGAAATAATATAATTTACTTTGTTTTACAATATCTCAATAAGCTGTCCCAGAACGAGTCACAGAAATAAATTTAACATACATTTGATATAATAACGTTGAACATAATGTATAAAATTATTGTTGATATTAGGTTTATTGACCAGGGAATATTTATTATTAATTTGAGATATTAATTTTGTTTGTATACTGGTTTAAATCAATATTATTAAAATATTGATAAATCTTTAAAATTGTAAAAAAAATTGTCTATCTCCGTTGAGATCTGAACCCAGCAACCTTGAGATTACCGGTCTGATGCTCTTACCATCTGAGGTACGGAGAGACAAGAAAATTTTCTTCACAACCCCCTTACAAGCTGGATGACGATGTCATTCTTTATACTTGCAAGATTTTTCTAGACAAATAAAATTAAAATATAAAATTAATAATAATGTATAAAAGTTCTCATTGTTGAAAAAACCGAGTGCGAGGCACAATATACGTGTTAAGAATGTATTCGTTAGAGTCGAAGGAGCTTTAACAAGAGAGAATTCACAGTCGCCGGATTACAGATTTCGATGCTTCGACCTTTAATTTTAAAAAGAGTGCCCGAAGAGAAGGTGCCCGCGCGGCAGGCAAATTTTTTGATTATGTGGAAATTCTTTTTATTTTTGTTTCAAAATTATTTTTTAACTACAAATTTAAGTACCTCATTTTGACTTGAAAAGTCATATTTTTTGTTAAAAATTCAAGTGCTTTATATAATTTGAAGCGATAGAGGAATTATAAATGCAAATGGCACACAAAGGTATCCAGGATGAGCACCCCAAAATGTTGAATCAACATGAAATTCATAGTGAGGCATCCATTATTTGGCTGAAAAGGACGTCCTGTTTCGAAAATTCGAAAATGGAAGGACTTGTCCTTGTGATTCAGGAAAGGGTTCTCAGCTCTAGAAATTACCCTATTGTGATCTTAACTACAGGTAACCTGCACGTAAGATGCACTGAACATCTTGAACATTTAGTCGTCAGTATGGTACTGGCAGCAGTTTAGAAGGCGGTTTGATTAAACACTAGTCGTATTGTCAAAAAATTTCTAGAACATCTGGAATATATGCTAATATCAAATAAAAAAAGAAATGTATTGACTCACGATAATTAAAATAATTTGTTTACAAGTTTTTTTGAAATTATTTTATGAAGATTCAAGTCACTCAGTAATTCATTAATTATTGATTGTATATGGTGATATTCTAATGAATATTTTCATCGACAAAATGATCTAATAACTAGTTTCATCAAGAAAATTTCAACTTTAAATATTAACGTTATGAATGTTCAAAATCTATTAATTTATGCCAAAAAAGAAGTTGCATTGCTGAGCTGTTCGATTTGATTTATGCGGTTACACAATGATGAGCCTTACACAAATATTCAAGGGACAAAGAAATCATGCAGGAAGCGTAAGGCCGTAAGGGAGTAGATCCATTTTCTTCTGGTAAGACCAAGAATGATGTTTATTGTATGTATACATAAATCAAAAATAAAGTTTTCTATGTTTTATTTTTCGTTCATTGAACGTAGTGTTTGAAAAATAATAAACATGAAGAATAAGCAATATATATTCCGTTTGGTGAGACGCATATATAGGTTGATGCCTCATTGGAAAACTATTTACCATCAAGCGAGTTATTGGCCAACATTTTTTTTAGTTGGAGAAATCGCCTTTCTTTGGTAGGAGTATAGTGCGTCCTAACATCAGTCACTGCAGAATGGGCGTGTTCGACTTTACTATGAGATGAAAATGCGGGCCAGATTTTGGTGCGTAAAAGTAAACTTCTTCCATCAAATATTCTTGATACGACTTGGTGCTGCAGTGAAAAATGTCTTCGTACACTTAAGTGCTTTTTCACCTTTGCTGCACGAATTGATGGACATTCCTCCTTAGATTTTATCATGTTATCGCACTCCTTCAAGTGGATGATATTTTTAGTTTTCGTCAGATAGAAACTGTTCATTCTCCCTGATCCATTTACCACTTTTTGTAGTCACTTTCTTGCGTCGGATAATACACATATTTGATCAACAATATACTGTTTCATTATCAGCGGCTCTGACTTCTTCAGTGTGTAATGGTAGATCCTCAGTTCTCGGGCGAACTGTCGAACCCTTTCCGTGAAAGGCCTACCTGATGTTATCGAATAAATTATACACGGAACAGGGGACACATTCTGTCTCTCTCGTCCAATCTTCTTGTTCAGTTGATGTAAGAACTTTTTAGTCTTTAGGTTTATCATCGGTTTTTAGCCTTCGCTCAGCCAAAGCTCTCGCAGCTGCATAAACTGAACAATTGATGGTCCAGAGGTCAGACTCCTCTGAGATATTCTCACGAATGGAGGCATATATTTTAGCCAGATCTTGAATCTGATAAAGAACCTGCATGGCAATGCTCCTCCTTGTTCCGAAAACACGATCATCTCTCAGAAGCTGCCTGCTGTCCGTCGTTCGTCTTAATATCGCTTCCTCATGTTCGTATGCAGCATGTCTAAGCAGCGGTTGGGATAGCGCTCCAGGTACAAATTCATTTTTCAAGAGGTGGTCACATTGATTTCACAATGACTGAATCGGAACCTGCTGAAAATCTGGTTGTTTCTGGCACCACAGAGTATGCATACGCAACATAAAGCCTCCGTGAGCAGAGATAATGCTGGCATCGCCAGTCTAGCAAGTTATCCTTAAGTTGATTCGTCCACTTAATGTAAGCATTTCACCGATTCGTCGTCGTGTTTCCATCTAAATTATATCCAGCACACCGAACTCTAGGGTCATGGACATTGTTTTTCGACCCATTGTCGGGTGCTCTGCGCGTTCGATCATTTTGAATCGCATCAGCAACTTCTTGGTAGTTTGGTGTTATCATTGTTGTTTCAACAAGCAACTGCGGAAAGAGTTCGTCTGTCCTTGCAGAGCCCTGCATTCAAAGACAAGGCTACATACTCAGAGAGGACATCCAGTCACCGTTTAAGACGCCTAACTCAGGTGCCATTCAGTTTTCGGTACGGTTGTTACGCCTCCACCTATGACTTATTCACGCGGGACCAACCCTGGACAATTGACCACGAATACTTATTAATTAGTCTAACCATATTCAGCAGAAACTCTTTGTACAGGAATCCTCCATCCGCAACCCGAGGAAGCTTTCGGTGGCTTTGTCATAGACAAAATAGCTGTCAGGAGAACGGAAATGGGCTCTAGAGAGAGAATAAACATATGAGATGCAGATCTGTCTCTTTCTACTCCGAAATTGTGTCAAGTGAATCGGGGGCCCCAGGCCCCCTTAATTCTACCTTAATATTTTGTATGGTTATTTTTTTTTAACAATTATAAACAAGACATTATAAATTTGCAGTTATAATAAGTTAAATATTTAAAAAGAGTCATAGAAAATATCCTGTTTCAGTTAATTTATAAAAAGAACTTGCTAGCCTTAAATTCTTTTCGAAATTGGAATGAAAATGCTACAATAATAATCCTCTTGTGATATTAGAAATAACGTGACTACAATTTTTAATATTTATTTAAACTAAATAATAATTAAATGAATTCTGAAAAATACAATAAACCACAAACGTCACATTACTGAGGCATTCGCGATACAAAGCACTGCCTGTGTTTCATCAAACTTCACTCAACGAAAATGCTGTCGACCAATCAGCTTTATCTAGAAAGAGAGGGGTTTACATCTCATATGTTTGCTCTCCCTCTCGCTCTTGATCTCACTTTCGTTCTCCCCACAACGTTATCGGTCTATTTCTGTATGTCGATGGTTCAAACCAAAGGAATCGAATTCGAATCCGAACACATGCGTCAAGAGTAGGATATAGAAGCCTGAAACTGGCGAATATCCTATCTGATTTTATTTCCCAATCGTAACTATTAAATTTCAAGCAATAAATAATTTCATTATTAGATTTCACCATTTAGTACAATTACACCATTAAGCCGTTTCTCTTTCGGGGTAGACATGACTCACTCGGTGGGGAAGGGAGTATTGTGAGGAAGGGGCTATAGAATTTTTAGATTGATCTAGAATTCGCGTGTTATTTATTTAAATAACATGTTCATTCCGCGGCACTGATCCGACCCAAGTTGCTGATCAATCTCTCTGCAATCAACCCAAGTGAAGATCCTCACAGAGTCGTCATGTGAGGTTCCCCACTTGGGTCCATTAGTATCCAAGGTCTTTCGATCAGACGTCATTCACTCTACTGGAATTTTTCTTATTAACTATTTTCCGCCATATTTTTCTGTCCTGGCATACTTCTCTAGCTTCTTTAACGTCCATGCATTTTTT